>VOMN01048780.1:0-18863 GCA_014899125.1 Orchestia grillus | reverse complement strand
TCCCCTCTCCCGGGGTCCCCTCTCCCGGGGTCCCCTCTCCCGAGGTCCCCTCTCCCGCGGTCGCCTCTCCCGGGGTCCCCTCTCCCGCGGTCGCCTCTCCCACACCCGCGACGGAAGCCCAATCCTGGAGCCCTCTCTCACAACACGATAATTGAGCGCACCTCGTTTTGCTTATCTCGTGCATAGGCCCACTCGATGCAAATGTTGGGCCGAGATAGAGCTCCAGAGGAGCGCCGGACCGTGGCTAACAAATGATGTTTGGAGCGCGGCCGCCCATCCATCACAAGCCGGCAGCCTTCATGCAAACTGCGGCTGCTCGCTGTGTTTAATGTTAAGGTTTGCAGGCGCCCATGGCTCTAACCTGGGGGAGCCTCCTCTGGCACGAGGGCTCTGCTGAATTGGGCTCCCAAACTTTGCAACATTGCAGTCGTGATCAAGTAACGCGATCGTGAATAGTTGCTACTTGTGAGTGAAAATATGAATTGGTTGACGCTTAACGTTGGATCTTGCTCTTTTGCTGGCAAGGAGTTGTGAAATTTTCATATAGAATTCGAGTTCAGTTCGTGAAATAACTGATGGTTTTGATATAGCACTTGACAAGTTTTAGGAAGTGTCTGTCCAGTACACCTGTTCATTTACCTTGGTCTACTAGCATTACTTATTGAATACTAAAGGCCGAGCTAAAGTAATGTTTTCCGATTAAACCCTGCACAGCCTGAACCAGTGATGACTTTTGCCAGAGTTTCAAAAGTTTTCCGATCATTTACTTTTGGAACCTATAATTTTTTTCCGATCATTTACTTTTGGAACCTATAAATTTTTCCGATCATTTACTTTTGGAACCTAAAAGTTCATTTGGCACAAGATGCTTCTGTCTCCACTGCTGGTCTCGCACGTACGCCACACCATTTACATGAACGATCGTCGCTTCGATTTTGAGCGATAGAATCGTCTCGCGCATGATTTTTTTGTTCTAGTCAACCAAAAATAGTTGACAGCAAAAGTGCCGTTTCTACATTTATTAGCTTGATTGTTTTTTGACAGAATTACCCATCAAACTCAGGTGGTATTTGTAAGTAGTGAAAGTATCGTTATCGGCTATCACAAAATCCATCTGAAACTGATGCTGGCGTCCAAGGGCTACTCAATACTATTGAAATTCTAGTGTACATGAATACATACTTTCACTAAATGCAAATTGACATGAAGTTATTTTTCAAATGTAATTGATTACCCCTGAACGGCTGAGACATTCTCTATCACCCAATGCGAACTGAGCTTATACAGTCTTTTTGAGGCAACATAACACCACTGAACATTCCAAAATCCCTAAACTCTAAAGGCAGATAAATGAAAGTGTTCTCAAAAGTGCAATCGAATAGCACTGAATTTCTATAGGTGTGTGGAACGCTTTGCATCCGCCGACAGTTCGTAGAAGCCCTTTGATCTCCCAGTGCATTTAACTGATTCTGCGATTGCGCTTTCCCTAGCTTGGCTACCGCACAAGAGTGCAGTTTATGAGTACTTGTGTTGAATTACCTTCGCTTATGATGCCTGCGAAAACGGGCATCATTTCCGTTTTCAAGAAAGGCTGCCCCGTCCTGGGCTGTGCATCAAGTGATGGGTGTGATGTGTTGACTTTCGTCGCAGAGCAGAAATTGTAATTTGAAGGGAAAGATGAGCGATTTTATTGGGCTTGTTATTTTAGTATTATTTGTGTAGTGTTTCGTTAAAAATTAGTACATAGTCACTATGCTTAGTGTCTCTCCCGGGAAAGAGAGGCACTAAGCCATTTGCTTGTACGGTTTTCTAAGGTATTACCGTACATAGGTGTGAAAATCAGTAAACTTTTTTCATTTTTTCAGGTTGTTTTCACTAATTACGACGTTAAAGTCGAAATCCGCTGGCCATAGTGTGTAAAATAAATGATGCTTTATCGCTATTTTTGTTTATATTTTGTTCTCAAGCAAAGGTGCGTTCGTCTATCCTATTTCCCTTATTTCACTGATATATTAACTTGGTTTTCATACATCCCTCCCTGCAATCCGAACTTCTAAGCCGTTCAACATATTCCTCGAATCAGTTTTATTAATCCTACATAAATACTTTCGCTTCCACTTCAAAAAAATGTTCATCAAACTTTCTCATGTTCTTTTACTTCTCCGTTGACTAATGTTGCTCACTCTCGTGCGTCCTGTAAGGTAAAATAGCATCCAAAATTAAGAACAAAATTAAGGAATCCTGTATGAAAGAGTAACAAAAAACAAAGAACAATACTAAGGAATCCTGTATGATAGAGTAACTAAAAACTAGGAACAAAACTAAGGAATCCTGTATGACAGTAACAAAAATAAGGGACAAAACTAAGGAATCCTGTTAGACAGAGTATAAAAAATTAAGGAATTCTGTGCAATAAAGTAACTTCCATAATTCAGGAACAAAACTTGATAGTTCAAATGATAGGTCAATTTTTTATAATTTCCTCTGAATGTAGGTATATCAATGATAACCATTGTCGTAACTGCTCAGGCTAATTGAAACAATGCACAGAAATAAATTAACAGTTTATATTTTCGCGTGTTAAAAATGAGGGTCCATTGATGAAAATAATTGTGTTCTCAAATGATTTACGCTCCTATCTCGCGAAGGCTAAAATGAAGAAAATAAAGCTTTTTTTATCATCAGTGAAGGGTTTAACTTTTTGGAAAAACGTTCTAGAGTTAATGCAGCTGTTAAATCTGAGATTATGAAATTTAGGATTTGAATCGCGCCGTTGGACAAATTTCTAGACTTTAGAAAGTGTTTTGAACCGAATACTGAAACTTTTCAACGACGCTGGTAGACTTATTGTAGGAACACAGCAAGATCGACCAAGAAAAACTACAGTGGGAGAGAATTTTTCTACTCATCGTCTTGATTGAGGATCATTTCCTCACTACGAGTCGCTTTTTCGGGCAAATTCTAAATGAACTATCCGCTTCGTGACATACTATCGATATGTCTTCCTGAGATACGGTTTAGAGTCGAAGGTTGTCGGATAAGACGCTGATATGCTAGGAAACCAAGATAGCGAGATAAGCTTCGCGATCAAGCATGTCAATTTTTCTGAAGAAAACTAGGGTAAAGCATTTTGTGGGGAAAGATCGAAATTTGGAATATCAAAGAACGATTGAAATTAGTTCGTAAATAAATTTCTGTCAAAAAAGCAGTCAATATCGGTGGGATAATCGTCATAGTCTTTGGCATAATTTCATGATTGGGTACTACTTCCTTGCGTGTTTAGGTTCAGGAGTTAATAGTACAACTAGCAAAAGTCTACTTGAACAAAGCGTCGTGTCAGTGTTGCAAAATTCTGGAGTTGAGATTTCTGTGTAAATGCATGACAATGCTCCTTGCCATAATTCGAAACTTGTGAAGGAATATCTAAGGAATCAAAGACTCGAGGCTACGATCTGGTCACTCCTAAGTTCTGGCATGAATCCCATAAAAACTTATGGAAGACATTGAGGCAGAATGTCATAGATGGAAACCTCGCTAATGGGGAAGATTTATCGATAAAATGGCATGATAAATGGGCAAAAACCCCAGGGACCGAATGATTAAATTTAGTGTAGTCCTGCGGCCGAAGATGTGCTTCCTTGATCCCAAAAGATCTGTGCATCAAATGTTAGAAAATTCTCTTGCCAGTGCTCATTCGTTGATTCATTTTCTTTTTCTATAAAGAAATGCTATGTTCCTTAGTTTAAGAGACTTTAAAATTACCAAATTGCTCATTTCTTTTTATGTATCGATTAATCTGGAAAGTTACGACAGTTTTCATCATCTATATGCCTATATTCAATAAAAATTATAGATAAATTGACTCAGTATTTTATTGAGTTTCAACCTTTTAAATCTTGTACTTTAATTTGGACGTTACTCTTTTGTAAAGGTTAATCCGATCTACCCTTTATTTATTATTTCACTTCTCCATGGGCTACTTCTTTCTAAATATATGACTGCTTATTTGACCTGTTCTGTTCCATCTATTCAAAGAACAATGTAGCAATTACCTGACCTATTTTGAACAGTCTTCACACAATTATGTACATGACGTAATTCTATATTTTAAGCGAACACTGGTAAACATCGTTGCATCATATCCCCAATGATAATTTTATACATGGATCACACGCAAAGTACTGTTTTTTCTCAGTGTACATGGTTCTCCAGCCACGTTCAGGCACATGGACACTCCATTTTCCCTGATTTTCATGGACGATGGAGAACTAGGCTACAGTGTCTATGTTCAGGCACATGGAAACTCCATTTTCCCTGATTTTCATGGACTATGGAGAACTAGGCTGTAGTGTCTATGTTCAGGCACAATGAAACTCCATTTTCCCTAATTTTCATGGACGATGGAGGACTAGGATATAGTGTCCATGTTCAAGCCTATGGACACTTCATTTTCCCTGATTTTCAGGGGCGATGCGCGTAAATATTCACGTTAGTCCTCCTGCGCAAAAAGGCTCTCATATTCCAATCCCGTGCTGCACTTCACATGTGATCCAGGCACGTTTCATTGCGACTTGTTTTGCCGTAAAAGTCTCGCTGTATTCTACCGACTTAATACACGTTTATTTATGCTCTGAACCAACGGACTGCCTTAATTAGGGTAACCTTCAACGTGCGCGAGCTGACTGGCCTCGTTCAGTTTTAGTGCTTTTGGAAGGCTCAATTTTCGCGGCCGGAGCGAGTGAAACTGTTTGCTGCAACTAATTTAAGTCTCAAAGAGAATTGACTACTTGTGCTTAACGCAGCCTCTTTGATGCCTCTACCGAGCCTGCTCGCTCTGCAGTAATTAATGTTTGAGCTTTCATCTTTTTCGCCATTCAAAATATGCGGGTTGATTGTGGCGCTTCCGTGCTCTTTGCTTGTTCCCAGTAAACATCCAACGAAGGCGAATGTTTTGCGAGTGCGAACGGCTTATGAGTTCAAATTTAATGCTGGTTGTTCCCACTCGGACGTTTATGATTCATTAGGATCTGTGGTTGTTCCCACTCAGACTTTTATGATTCATAAGGATCTGTGGTTGTACCCACTCAGACGTTTATGATTCATTAGGATCTGTGGTTGTACCCACTCAGACGTTCGTGGTTAATTAAGGTCAGTAGTAGTATGTACTCAGATGTTCATGAATAATTTGGACCTGCAATTACGTTCAGTTTTCTGGCTCATCTCTCGCTTTTGTTAAGGACTGTTAATTTTCAAGCTAAATTTTTGATCAATTGCTTATGAATTTGAAATTTTCAAGTATAGCACTCTGGCAAATGAAGAAGTAAAATTTGCCGTTATTGAAGACTTTGAACTTGCCGTTATTGAGGATTTTGAACTTGCCGTTATTGAGGATTTTGAATTTAACAATTTTGCTGACCTTGAGAAATTGGAATTTGCCGTCGTTGAGAACTTTGAATTTACTATTATTGAGGATTTAAATACTTTGAATTAGCCGTTATTGAGGACTTTGAAAATTTTGAACTTGCCGTTATTGAGGATTTTGGATAACGATAACACCTACGACTTTCAATTTGCCGTTGATGGAGGACTTGGAAGCGGCTCGTGCCAGCTGGCACCGTGAAGGAAGGAAGTGGTTAGCGTGCTCGACGTCACGCTGACGTCACGCTAAGCCAGTAATCGCGTCACGCTGACCGGCGTAAGCTGTGGTTATGCGGCCGGTAATCGCGTCACGCTGACTGGCGTAAGCTGTGGTTATGCGGTCAGTAATCACGCCACGCTGACCAACGTAAGCTGTGGTTATGCGGCCAGTAATTGCGTCACGCTGACCGGCGTAAGCTGTGGTTATGCTCAAAAACGATTTGCCGTCACTACGCTTTCTCAACTTGAGGAACGATGGTGGCTCAGTGAAAGAACGTCTAACTTGTTATTTTCATGCTCAACTCAAAGTTCAACTCAAGACGACTAACTTGCAATTCTCAAGCTCAATTCGAAATTTGATCCAAGCCCAGCAGATACTACATAAATATATACGTAGTCCGACTCAAAAGTCCCACTTAGAACGCGAAATAATCTTGCGGTGTCGTTGCTGGTGCACCTGAGGACCTGCCACTACTATGTATTTTAATTATGGGGCTTGAGTTCTGTTATTTCGATGACTCGTGACGTATGTGTGTTTGCGAAAGCATACCTCGATTGTTAAAAAGTTAATTTTGTTATTTACGGTTTAGGGTTAGTTATGGTTAATTAAGCCTTAGAAGTTAATTACTGTGTTTGAGTTCTGTTATTTTGATAATAATTACGAAGTGATAATAATGCGATAAAATAATTATATTTATGTGCATACGTAGTTTTTAAATGTTATTAAGATAGAACGTATTTATAGCAAGGTAACCTAATAATAAGAATATTATAAGACTTGTGTGGCTCAGACAGGATATTAATGTGAATAGATATAAGATGAAGCGTGCCATCAGTTTATGCTCCAACTGTTGAAGTATTGAACTGTGTCATTTTGATCACACCAATTTTTATTAAATTCCAGGATTTAGTGTTCCTCTGTGGTGCATTTAGCTACAGAAACTCGTAGCACGTAGATATTACGGCTGAAATTATGGTTCATTCACGCTACCTTCGTTTGAGGGAATTTCATTCATTGCACCAATTAGCATGAAGTTATTCCACCATTTATCCTGAACATTTTTACAGCAATTGTGCCTATTTGTTCACACCAGAACACAAACTGCGGCCGGACCAAACCATCCCCCCTGACGGCACCACCTTCAAGAGGGTCGAGCTCGGCCAAAAACTACGCGAAAACATCGCGCCTTATGGCTACTGGAACATGCAGTTCTACCAAACGGAATCCGCTTACGTTAGGTTTGACGTCGGCATCCCCAGGGGCGCGTCCGTGGGCATCTATGGAAGGAGGAATGCCCTTCCCACGCACACCTCGTACGACTTCCTACAAGTGTTCTCAGGGTACAGGGTGTCCACTGGCCTCCCTACGAGACAATCTCGATCCTCTTCCGTGAGTGTGCACCGTGAATTAACGGGTTAATCTTTGTCATTCTCAGTTGGGACTTCGCGTTGGCAGATTTTGTTCTTTCTTCCGTAGGATGCCTCGTGTTGAAATTTTTTTCATTCAGTGAAGAGGTACACTTTGCTTCTCGGTAAGTCGTTCGTATGAATACATATTTTTTCTGTGAACCGTTGGAAATTGTTTCTAAGATTTCTCCAAAAATGAAATATTTCTGTAGGAATATTTCCCATGTGTTCAAAGGACACTTGATGCCTGAAATTCACAGGAGATCGCTTCGTCCTATTATGTGTATGATGAATACGTGCCTAAACACGCTAGTGTGACGAGTTTCATACTGCTAATGAAAATTCTACTTCCTCGCTCTGAATCCTATGTATGAGTTTATTTTTTATTATTATTATTTCGGCCAAGCATTTCAAAAACATTCTACAATGGCTAGGCTAGGATTTTTCTATGAAAAGGGTAAAAAATAATAGAATAGAGTAGAATATGTATAATAAAATATGGCGACAGAAACAAGCCTGGTAACCCATTCTTGAACAAACGGGAACAGACGCCACTGGAAGCTGCCCTCAAGCTTCAAAGCACAAAAGCTGCTCCAAGTTCGAATCCGGCTACACTGCCAAACACCGAGCTCGTATCGTTTAATCAGTTTCTACATTCCATTTCTACGAGACGTCATTGTGGCAGCAGTCACGCTTCTTGGAACTGTTTAAGGCTTTTTGGCAAAGTTAAACTCACTGATTCATTTTACCTTACACACCTTTACTTTCATGAACAAACATGAATATCCATCAGCTCTTTAAAAACTCACTCCTTGGAATATGGATTACATATAAGGGCTCACTCCTTAGAATAGGGATTACATATAAGGGCTCACTCCTTAGAGTAGGGATTACATATAAGGGCTCTGTCCTTACAATATGGACTAAATAGAAGGACTCCTCTAAAATACGGACTGCATAAAGAAAGGCTCAGTTCCGAGAATATAGCTACATATAAGGGCTCATTTGGTAGATATGGATTTCATATAAAGGCTCACTTCCTTGAATAAGGACTGCATATAAGAGCTCAATTCTTAGCATAATGTAGCAGCTACCCATTTTCAAATGACACACAAAAGCTGGTCAAAGGAATGAAATGTAATTCTTCGGACACACTCGTTTTAAAATTTCGAAACGTACATTCACAAAATTAGCCACCATTTTGTGAAGAAGACTGCTGACTATACTGGAATTGCTGACTATACTGGGATTGCTGACTATACTGGGATTGCTGACTATAGCTTCCTTGTCCTAGCGAGTCGTTCTTCTTAGCGTTCCCACCTGATTTTTGGTATTTCTTTTTTTCCTGCGGTGGCAAATCCCAAGCTGTCACGTAATGGAACGCCCCTTGACTTCCAGAAACGCAAAGATCCTTCATTTTTCGAGTGCGCTCGTCAGAAATTCATCTTTTGGGCCTCAGAAAGAAACCCAAGCAGCGCCGATCCCTCCGTTCTCATCTGCGTCGTCAAAAGCGCGCTTTTGGAGGCGGGGAAGCTTTTCCTTGGTCTGTTTTTTTGGGGAGATGGGGAAATCCTGTCTATATCTCCTATGAGAGCAAAATCTTCAAACGTTTTTGAATTTCATTAATCATTTCCTGGCTCATTCTCTTCTTGTTTGAAGGGTTTCATTCGGACTGGTACATAGAGTGACTACTAGTTTGAAAACATATGGATGGTCATCTCGAGATTCTGTGGAAAACCTTTTAGGGAATCTCTTGTGAACATACGTTGAGTATTTAGCTTTAATCATCATTTGTAAAATCTTTCGAACATTTTGGTGACCAAAATTTTTCAGGAATTCTGAGATTTTTTTTCAGAATATCTTTGAGTATTAATACCCCTTTCCCTTGTGAAATCGTTCTTCAGACTTGTTAATAATAATTTTACTTTATAATTTTTAAACTGCAGCTCGAGTGTCTTCCTCCGTTGTCTTTTGATGTTGTTTTTGATTTCTATCTCATATTTTTACGTTTGCATTTTCTCTGCCTAGTTTTGAAATTATTGCTAGTTAATTAAAATAGAATGAACTTCATCGATTACTCTTGAGAAAACGGCTGAGTTTGCCTTGAGTGTTCATCAAAAGTGGAAATAGCCAGCTGGGGGCACTGATTTTGATCTTAAAAATCAATGTTTCTTAGTGTCGTTTTCCTATCAGTTGAATCTTTGAAACTTTCATAAGGCATATAAGGGCTTACTCCTTAGAATATGGATTACACATAAGAGTTCACTCCTTAGAATATGGATTACACATAAGAGCTCACTCTTTAGAATATGGATTACACATAAGAGCTCACTCTTTAGAGTATGGATTACATATAAGGGCTCACTCCTTAGAATAAGGACTGCATATAAGGGTTCACTTCCTAGAATATAGACTACATATAAGGTACTCCGTTCATCTTTATTTGCTTATTTTCGATCTCTTTACTCATTTATACTTTTTGGTGCTGACCGTCTCAGCTTAGGCATTTCCCTATTTTCGATTATTTTAACCTTTCTTACTTGCCAAAATTAACTATTTAAGTCAGTCCATGTTTAGTCATCCATTTTCGTTCAATTTAATCTTTCAAACTTTTCAAAATTGACCGTCTCAGCTCATGCATCTTTCCTTATTTTTGACTATTTTACGCTCTGAAACTCTCCGAAACTGACCGTCTCAGTTCATGCTTCTTTCCTTATTTTTGACTATTTTACGCTCTGAAACTCTCCGAAACTGACCATCTCAGAGTGCGCTTCTATCACAATTTTTCATCGTTTTGTAGCTCGAAACTCTTCGACGGTTGCCGTCTCGGAGCCTGTTTTTAGGTGCCTCTTCAGGTGCCATAACTCCCGTCTGATAGATGGCGCTGTCAGGCACGGCTTCTAGTCGCTCTTTCGTACAATGAACCTTTATTTGGCGTCCATTTCATGGCTCTCTTTTCTCCATTAAAGTCTTGTTTTTGTTCGATGCCGAGGTGCCAGCGTCCACAATGGCCCAATTAATGAGGGTGATTCGTATAACTGAAACTTTCGGATCTTTTTAGATACGTTTAACCTTTGGAGTCAGTCGCATTGCTCTTGGCATTGCTGACGCCTTTAACCTTTGGAGTGAGTCGCATTACTCTTGGCATTGCTGAAGCCTTTAACCTTTGGAGTGAGTCGCATTGCTGTTGGCATTGCTGACGTTTTTTTGCTGGGTGATCGAGCAGCTGACAATCGTTCTACTAGAAGGTAATTTCTATAAATGTATTCTACGAATATGATGTATTTCTGCAGGAACGTAGCACCATATAAAAGGAGTGCATACGTGGAAAAATTGGGTTTTGATTTTAAATGTGCGCTTCTTGCTCAGGAGTTTTGAGGGTCTCACACAGGGTTCTTGTTAATCAGAGGTGGTAGATGTTTCGAAATTTAACTATTCGTACGAATTACTGCTTCGTTGTGCGGACACAAAATAGAAGAGGCAACGAGGATGAGCCCAGTGGTCTAACATTTTTTACGGTGAGGCTATGATTCAACGACTTTCGAGGGCCGATTTTCAATCGAGTAGTAAAAACGTTCTCAGTTTCAAATTTTTATTTGAATAGAGCCTATAGAGTCCATTTTTGTCGCAGTAGAGTGAATTTGAACGTCAGAAGAGTCGATAGTCAATTTTGACGTCATTAGGGTCAATTTTTACCTGATTAAGTCATGAGAGTCAAAATTTTGACGTCATTTAGGTCAATTTTTACGTCAATAGAGTCAAGAAAATCAATTTTGACGTGATGCGAGTTGTGGTTCACACACTGAGTAAAGTACGATAAGAATTTTTCGTGATGGTGATTTTCCGGCAATAATTTGATGTCTCGTTCAAAATCAGTTCATCCCATTTGGTTTAATTCTCGCTGATAGCGATTTCATTTTGCAGGTGCTACTTAACTACCTTAAAAATGGCGAAAAAATATGAACAAACTCCGTAATTACCATGTGACAATTGTATACCGTATGTATGTATCTTACTTCTTGTAAGGCAGTAGCTTCCAAACTGGATGAAACCAACCTCTCGGGGTAATTCAAGACTTTTTCAGGGGTTTTGATGAGGAATTGAAGAAAAAATGTCTCGCATAGTAGGAAATATATCCAGCGTTTTAATTTAGCCACCTATATCTAGGTTGGCGACATTCTGTGACTGGAGTAATAATGCTTTAATATGACGTGAGTTGGGTAACAAGGTGATGATGCCTGAGAACCTCGATTCTAAAACATTCGGTTTGGGTCTTTTGGGTAATTTTTTTACGTTTTTCTCCAGGCTCCTACGCAACACCAATCCCTGACGCGCTACTTGGAGCAAGGCCATTGGTTCCTGAGCTTGTACAATGACGACGGCGAACTGCAGGAAATCAGTCTGATTGGCATCGTCAGCTCAGAGTACACGGAAGGATGCCCTAAAGGATGCAACGGAAAAGGGGATTGTATCCTTGGATCTTGCCAATGCAAACCAGGATATACCGGACCCGACTGCACGCAAAGTGAGTGCTTTTTCTGACTTATTTTCGTGCTTTAATTCAAAGGAGGAATGTCTTCCACCCTTTCTCTGCATTTCGTACAAACAGACACGTGTCTGAAGTACGTTCACTTCTTTAGATGTCCGTGGGCAAGCATGATCTACAACCATGAGTTCAAAGAAATATTTGTTTTCGAAAAGACGTGCTCCTAATTTTTAACTTACAGCGGAGTGTAAGTGTACCATTTATTCTTCGGAATTGGTTTGGTTTTGGTAATAGATGAATAGATGACACTGTCTCATGCTTGTCTTTCCAGATTGTGGTGTATTCAAATTTTTAGCTGGTATTTTTTAAGCATGTTTTTTGCAACTTGTCTTACGAAAAGTTTAGTCGCGAAATCGAAAAATTTATCGCAGTATGGCAATAATAAATAAATCGGGGTACTTTTTTGCTGTAATCTATGTGAATGTTCAGTTATGGCACACTGCATATGCAAGGAATTTAGTCCATAGATATTTATTGCCTCATTCTACGTTCACTTGCAAAGAAAAGTAAACTTTCGGTTGGCCTGAGATCTTAATTACAGATTTATTATATATTTATACTTTCTATCTTGATGAGCGATATAGGTATAAGTGTTAACTTTAAGTTAACTGTAGCGACGGACTCATCGTCATTTGTTTTTTGAACCGTGAGAAACACGTGCGAATTCGACACAATTTAACTGCAATTTATCACGACGATTTTTCGCGATTTTGGGGTGTTTTAGATGACAAGGATTGAGTATTGAATGCTGCAGATGGATTGCGTATTGAATGTTGCGGATGGATTGCGTATTGAATGTTGCGGATGGATTGCGTATTGAATGTTGTGCTCCCTGTATTTCTAGCTAGAACATTCTCCATGCTACCGGGAAGCTTGTTTACACCTGTTCACTAGACCCGTGCTGCAGATTTTGCTAATTGGGAAATAAACAGCTTCCATTCCTTTGAGCGTTTGTGTTAGCGGTTTCTCAATTGTGTCTTTACGTTGTCTCGCATACATTTGAACTGACTTGACCTCTCATAAACGCGTAACTTTTTTAGTCATTTAACAATCACTTCATCTCAGCGTTTTAGTCTTTAAAATCCGAAGGAAGGCATTCTTTGTGTCGTTCAAATATTCACGAGTCGTCATTGCTCAATGCTGCGTTTAAGCTGCATTGAGTTCACAGAGTAATTAACCGCGCTGAGTATTTCACTCTCTCCCTCACGCCCCACTTCCCAGCGAACTCCCCTCATTTGGGGGATTGACGTGCACTCAATGCCCCAGCGGGTGGGGTGCGATATGGACAGGATTTGTTCCCTTGTGAGTGCACGACCGAAGATCACAAGATTTAATTTAGTTGGAATTTCAGGGTAAAATTTAGATGGTGTCTTTTTTTGCGCCATGGCGTGAGGTGAACGTTTAAATTTTCACGTGGCATGCGTTTAAATTTGTCGCCACGTTTCCCTCACGTGCATTTACGTGTCGGACATGTTGTGTGGGAGGTCGGTCGTGGGAAGGAAAATGATCGCTTCCAGGCAGAGGGTTTCGAAACGAACGGCGTTCTAGCTAATGGTCTCCAAGCAAATGGTCTCCAAGCAAATGGTTTCTAAGTAAATGGTTTCCAAGCAAATGGCTTCCAAGCAAATGGTTTCCAAGCAAATGGTTTCCAAGCAAATGGTTTCCAAGCTAATGGTTTCCAAGCTAATGGTTTCCAAGCTAATGGTTTCCAAGCAAATGGTTTCCAAGCAAATATTCTCCAATCAAATGGTTTCCAAGCGAATTGATTCCCAGTCGACCTTGTGCAAGCACTTGTTTTTCGAGGAAACTGTTCTCGAAGTCAGTGGTACCTAAACATACGTTGAAAGAGTAAATGGTCTTCTTACATACGATTTCGAAGGAAATGCATACGGTTTCCAAGAAAATGCAAACAGTTTTTACGGAAATGCAAACAGTTTAGAAGGAACTGCACACGGCTTTTGGGGAAATTATTCCCTAGAATTGCGACAAGAGTAAATGAATTTTAAGCAAACGGCCGCCCAACAAACGGGGCTCGGTGGGCAAATGTTCTCCAGGCATCTGGTGTGCCAGCCAATACCTGCCCACAGCAAGGGTCCCGCGCAAACGGTCTCTAAACAACGCCCTAGCTAATTGTCTCCCAACGACTCGCTTTAATTAAAATAAACCTCGAAGCAGGTTGTTTTCATGCCTAGTGCCTGAATTGAGTGGTTCTCAAGCAGCTTATTTTCTACAGATATTCTGTCTCAAGCAGCTTATTTTCTACAGATATTCTGTCTCAAGTAGCTTATTTTCTACAGATATTCTGTCTCAAGCAGCTTATTTTCTGCAGATATTCTGTCTCAAGCAGCTTATTTTCTACAGAAATTCTGTCTCAAGCAGCTTATTTTCTACAGATATTCTGTCTGAAGTAGCTTATTTTCTACAGATATTCTGTCTCAAGCAGCTTATTTTCTACAGATATTCTGTCTCAAGCAGCTTATTTTCTACAGATATTCTGTCTCAAGCAGCTTATTTTCTACAGATATTCTGTCTCAAGCAGCTTATTTTCTACAGATATTCTGTCTCAAGCAGCTTATTTTCTACAGATATTCTGTCTCAAGCAGCTTATTTTCTACAGATATTCTGTCTCAAGCAGCTTATTTTCTACAGATATTCTGTCTCAAGCAGCTTATTTTCTACAGATATTCTGTCTCAAGCAGCTTATTTTCTACAGATATTCTGTCTCAAGCAGCTTATTTTCTACAGATATTCTGTCTCAAGCAGCTTATTTTCTACAGATATTCTGTCTCAAGCAGCTTATTTTCTACAGATATTCTGTCTCAAGCAGCTTATTTTCTACAGATATTCTGTCTCAAGCAGCTTATTTTCTACAGATATTCTGTCTCAAGCAGCTTATTTTCTACAGATATTCTGTCTCAAGCAGCTTATTTTCTACAGATATTCTGTCTCAAGCAGCTTATTTTCTACAGATATTCTGTCTCATAGTATCACGTATTTTTGGTTAACTTACCGTGGGCTCCATGGTGTAGTGGTTAGCGCGATGGCCTCTCAGCCGAAAGAACCAGGGTTCGAGCCTCGGCTCAGGTGAGGCTTTTCACGAGACTGCGGAGTACTTCCCTTGGAAAAGGAAGTTTAAGCCACACATTCCTCACATCCCTCACCACACCAGTAGTTGTAAGGCATGGAAAACCCAACGGTAAAACGTGTTAGAATTGATTAAGGTTCTTGCTCATTGAACGCCTGTCTCTATGTATCATTGAGTCGTTAGTGATGCGAACACAACTACGGAAGAGAACATCAAAGGGAGGAGCGTCAATATTGCATGTACAGGGGGATCTGAAGCCCATAAAAGGCCGGCGTTTTTGGTCGAATTGACAATGGAAAAAGTCCGAATCCTTCGGATGCTCAAGCGTTAGGGTCATTCCAGCGCCGAAAAACGTCTTTTTGCCGCCTTTGACTGTCTCAAAATTGCCCCTGAGTACCGTCTCCTAATTATTTCCGCCGTCCGTCTCTCTGTCTCTATTTCTATTGCTGTTTCTCGGTGCTATTTCTGGCACTGCGGCTTACTGGGGCGTGGGATCTTCTATTGAAACTCAAGGAGAATGTCGAGAAAAAAGACTTAATTTCAATTGCTAGTTCTTAACGATATCTGTGGCACAGCGGTTGACAAAACGCTGGATCTATTGAAGCTGAAGGTGAATATTGAAGAAATAAACCAGTCAAGATCTGTTTCTTGGCATTGGAAACCCTCATTCAGCACAAAATACTCATTTCTTCTACCATTATATTTGCAAGCTTTTTTATAGCTTATCTTTACTTCTTCCGCGTACACCATTCATTTTTTCCTGCCTTTTCGTCGAAGTACTTCTTGGTGTGAAACCCGTGTTGTAATTTTCTTCTTGTTTTGATAAAGTGATAGTGAAAGCCGTCTCGTTTTAACAAACTGATGGTAAAAGTCTCTTCGTTTTACTGAACTGATGGTGAAAATCTTCTTATTTTAATGAACTGATGGTGAGTGTCTTCTCGCTTTAATGAACCCATGGTGAAAGTATTTTCGATTTAATAATGAACTAATGGTGAAAGTTTCAAGCTCGCATGAAACCAATGTTTCATCTTTGGCTTAGGGTATTTGTTATGCCTTCAGCCTTATTGACTAGAATAGCAGTCCTTGAGATATGAACCTGAATTTTTACTCTCTTCATCGAAAACAGAAATCTAAGGCTCATCTTCACCATTTCTTGATATGCCACGCCCTTCACATTCCACACACCACCGCACCCCGTGAAATGTTCGCCCGTTTATAGAGAGTGCTCCAGAATTGTAAGGCTGTGACGGACAGCTGCTCCTCTTTAAAGGTTGAACGATTTCTGACGTAGATCACATGGCCAAAACGACGTGCGAGAACACGAGTAACATTTGCTGTGTAAAAGTATGAATCTCGTTATTCGCTGGGATTTTTCGAGAGTTGCCTTGCCTAAATCCCTACGGGTATTGCATGAACCAGTGGGTACACGCTGGGTGTGGGACATCCCCCATCTGGGACCTCCTCCTTGTGGGACCTACCTCATGTGGGACCTACCTCATGTGGGACCTCCCTCATGTGGGACCTACCTCATGTGGGACATTCCTCATGTGGGACATTCCTCATGTGGGACCTCCCTCATGTGGGACCTCCCTCATGTGGGACCCAAATCTGGTCTTCTTAGGATACACGCCATCATCTCGGAATTTCAGTAGAAATCTACAGTTCTGTATGCAGGATTTGATGTTATTTAAACCCATGCGTAACATAGTACTTTTGAACATAGTTCTTGAGCGTCGCGTACGTGTACGTCATGCTCCGTCCATCTTACAAGAGTACTCTCACAGACGCGTGACTTTTGAACATAGTACATTGTAAATACCTGATTCGAAAGCCGCTCGTGACGGCTGGGGACCGCTTTCCACATAAAAACTCGTATCCTCGTGAACCCTTTAAAGACTTTCATAGCGTTTATGGAGAAGGACAAAATCTCCAGATTTACGTAGAGCCCTCTCTATCCCCCTTTCTTTCGTTTTCATTTGTTCGGAGAATTTCTGGGGAAACTCTCATAACTCTTGCGTCAGACTCTTGTGTCAGTCGATAGTCTTTAAAGGCTTTAAGAACGGCGCACTGCACGGTCCAATTTTCCCTCACGAATGCCCTCGATAGCGCCAGTCAATAGCGGTTGTTTTTTATCACAGACTCGGCGACTGTCGCCGGTAATTGGCGCACCGCCCGTGGAGTTTTGCCTGTCACACCGACGCTGATTGAGTCATTAGGGGACTCGAATCCCTTAGTTAATATGAGGGTGGAGTTCGATTCTGCAGCGGGTTATTTCAACTCAAACCGTGCGTGTTGGACCAAGTTATGGTAATGGATTGTGTCAGATTAAATTGGGTCTTGGAAACGTGACGGAGGATGTTTCCCAAAGGGGTTAGCTTCTCCACGGGCTCATTTGAACGTGAATTGTGCTCGTGGAGGGTGGTCCATTGCGTCAGTTTTAATTGAGCCCCAAGAACTTACGTCATGGAATTCACTGCAGGATTAGCGGGTAGCTTCAGGGAAGATTAAGGTGTCGACTTAGATTTTGCTTGCTGTCGATTTTAATTTTGCTCGTTGTCGACTTTAATCTTACTTGTTCTTGCCATAAATCTTACTTGTTGTCGACTTTATTCTTGCTTGTTGTTGACTCTAATCTTGCTTCTTGCAGTTGACTTGAGCTTTGTTGTCATTTCCATCTCCTTAAGCATGAATTGTTCTTTTTATACTCTAATTTGATATGTTGCAATACTTCATTTCGATGATTTTAGTATGAAATTTGTGATATTGAATATACAACCGCTTGATCGTTCTTCTACTCACGTTTAATATAGTCAATCACAGAATATGGGAAATATATTTTTTACTTGCAAATTTTCGTCGTGCTTGTCTTCTGAAGTTATACTAAAATCGAATGTGTTTTTAAAAAGAATTAAATTATTCTGTTCTGGACAACTCAAATGTCCTTCGAGACAAATCAGCTTTCTTCGTGATAAATCAGCTTTCGTTTGTGACAAATCGACGTAGAAATGGTGCAGTACTTCGTTTAAACTCCATGATTATGACTGGCGAGAGCAAAAAGAAGACATAAATTACTCAAAGACGTCTGCCTTTTTCTTAACGCTTAGCTGGTTGAGGTGTTTTAATAATAACGATAAAAAATTCATAATTAATTGACTTGAATTCATGCCGATTTTTAAAATTCAACATTAAAGTTTGATGCGTACCTTGCCTTAACTAACAGTCCATCGAACAGCTGCGAAAAATTTCTGTGTCATCACGGTATGAAAACCATCTTCATGACGACGTGGAACTAAGGGGCCGATTTTCTGGTTATCTGTGACGCATCGCTAAGACGACCGCGTCCTGGTGGGTCACAATTGGTGCATAAATAAATAAATTTTCCGATTTTAGTAGTAAATCAAAAATCGGAAAATTATCAATCACAACGTTCACTGCATCAATGATGCCGATAAACTTAAACAAATAAATATAAACAGTCAATCTCTTCAGTTTTAGACCTCATAAGATGGATCCGTGGGCGTCCCTTATTTTAATCAATAGTTGATCAATTATGGCAACTGGGATGGAGTTGGATCACAACACGACAGTAATGAGACACGTCACTACTGTTCTCTTATTGTTTTTATCCCTGAGAAGGCATAAGGTAGGCCATAGGCAATAGGATTAGATTAATTAGGTTTGTCTATATTAAGCTATGGGGACACTGTTAGGTTACTGTAGTTTTAGCTAGACCTTCGGGACTTCATCTATTGTGCCCACTTTGCTTCTTTCCATTTTCATTCCTTCTTCGCTGATGATTCTTTATCTTTTCCTCCTCTTCATTCTTAACGTTATATCGTGGTTATCTTTGAAGCCACCTATCTGAGTAGAGCCTCCTCTGACTGGGTAGAGCCTCCCCTGACTGGGTAGAGCCTCCCCTGACTGGGTAGAGCCTCCCCTGACTGGGTAGAGCCTCCCCTAACCAACTCTACAGGCGGCCGTTCTGCCGCGAATCAACCTCGGTCTGCAGATGATCGTATCGATCTGCCGTGAGGTCAGACTGTGTGTGCATAATTGAGTGAAGCAGTGGTAGCATATTCATCAGTGCCACCGATTTGAGCATTTCCATCAGCCGGTTCCAATCCACGATTCTCAAAATACGTTCAATGCTTGTACAGGGTGACACAAAAAAAGAGGGAGGATGTATCA
>VOMN01048769.1:0-20624 GCA_014899125.1 Orchestia grillus | reverse complement strand
GTTTCATTTCCTTTTCATGCAGAAGCCCGTCAATGTACATGTGCTGCATTTGGCACGATCAAAATCTTGTCTGCAAATAAGCTCACTGGACAAAAAATTAGTCACCTGCTGCTAATACGGTGTGGGATCTCCACAAACAGGATGAATGACCGCAATTCTGAGTGGCATTGAAACTACAAGTGTCCTAATGTACACCTAATTGATCGAATGATCGATACACTGAAATAAAGCTACGACTAATTTTAACTTTGGAATTTCAAGCTTTTAAACTGTTACAAGATTGAAATGTTAAATTCTCATATTTGTGATTGATTTTTCGATGATAAACAACAGTAAATATTTTTAAATACCTTTGAAGTAGGTAAACTATTCATTCTGAACGAGATCTAAAATGTAGATTTGCTTCTTGCTTCTGCCTCATCCTGCTAAGGCAGGTATAAATTCTCACTGCTCCCTTGTATCTGAAATATGGTTTTCATAGCCAGCAAAGCCTAACCCGCTTAGAGCAATGCATCACAGCGCTCATGCAGCTTATAAATGAGAATGCAAATGAATTCACTAATCAATGCGCGTTTACATTTCATTCAAATAAGATATTCAGAACTTAAAGTTGCATTCAAGTTAAATATGGATTACTATGACGTGTTGGCCGACGTCTGAGGGAATTCTATCTGTATTTATGCAGGATCAGTTGAAATGGTTAATGAGAGTAGCACTCCTAGTCTCGACACACCTCCACCGTTCGGAACGTTGCTGGGCAGAGTTAATCTGTTCATCCTCTCTCTCTCTGCGTCATTTTCGTGACCGGTATATAGGGCAGACAATCTAGATTATTTCGGTCTCAACTCATCAATTTAATCTCATCAGAAAATTGATTTGCCGAGGTGTGCTGGCCGAACTTGCTGTTTCAAAGCGTGACAACGAGCGTGGGGGACAACACTTCCTAGCACCTGTGCAGGAGAAAAAAAGAGTTTGAAAGTAGGTTCATTCGCCACGTCATGCGTAACCACGCTGCCTACTCATCACTATTTATGCTGGAAAAAAAATTGATCAGACTGGCTTGTTAATATTGTGAGATAAATCACCTCTAAGAAAGCGTACTTCAAGTCCTCTAAGATAACTTACTGAAGGAAACATGAAGAGACAAGTCTGAACTATATCAAGATAGACGGTTAAGTTAATATTACTGATCCTGATGGGCTAAAAGTTCAGAGCTTGAGGGAAAAAACTCACACTTAGAACTTCTACATACAAAGAAGGGAAATGATCGTTCGAACTTGGAGAGCGGGCCGGCACCGTGTAAGAGTTTCGAGGACTGTCAACCAGCCATAAAGTTAATGAATAACTGTATTCATCTAACTTAACCATAACGTGCCATCAACTGTTATTTTTTTTAAACTTCAGGATCGGTGGGTACCAAACCAGATGAAACGAATATCGAGAACGTTCATCTCAAGTGAGGGATTGCTGTCTACAGCATGATAAATTCTAGGAGTTATTCAAATCTATACTACACACTGAACCACTTCTAGGTTGTTTACAGTTTTAAATCCATCGCAGAAGAGGGTACAGGAAAAGTCAGACGCTATTGCATGTGAATAAAAGATGTTTGAGGGAAGCCTTGTATGCAGTGTTTAATGAACTGAAGTTCTCGAGTTTACAGAGTCGAATTCCCCAACTTTCACAGTACATTTTAGTACACAGGTAGTGACGTTCATTTCTGTGCAGTGTAGTGAACAGAATACCTGAGAACGTAAGACAAAATAATTTACAATTTCTAGCTCTAATTCCTAGAATTCCATGGACGTTGGAACTGGGGAAGTTGGGCAGAAATTGAAGATCTTCGCGTGGAAATCAAAGGTAATTGAACAGAGAGAGTGCTCTCACGCAGACAAAAATCCATCGGAAATGAAAATGAAAAGCGTTGAAAGATAAAATCTTTTCGAATGTAAATTTAATGTAAAACACTCAGAGGATGTATTCCACGCACAGATAATGATAACTATAGTTCACAAAACAGTTGATAAGTAAGCAGCAAGTCCAATGCCTTAAGGGTAATTAAATAATGCAGTACTCAAGAAATATGTGTGGAAGCCGAACAAAAACGTCTTTAATTTTATTGAAGCTACATCGTAAAGTAAAATTTATCTGGCGAATTCAATTCTAGTTCCAGGCATCCTTTAATATCCTGTGCATATTTCTCAATACAAATTTCAAACGAACCGTTTCTCGCCAGCCTTGGGATCGAATTTTCTCGAGACTAAATTACGTAGAAGTTACTTGAAAACCGTGCATCACGCTCATTTAATTTTGTCATTTTCTCTCACTGCGATTCTTTTAATTTCGAAGGCTTGTTCATGATTAATGGAGATAAAGCAGATGTCGGTGAAAAATTAAAAGGATTTTCATTCCAACACTTTACGCAATATCGTTAACATTCCTTCAAGTTTCTATCGTCACATTTACTAAACTCACTGGAGTGAGATTAGCGTCGATGCAGCGAATAAACTCCATAGGTAACCTTAAATGCACTTGCCATTAGGATAAAGTTACATCGACTAATTTAAAGAATTCTAATGTAGTTAATATGCTGAAATGTTTGACATTACTTCATTTAATTTTCTGTAAAAAATGAATACCCTATTTTAAACACAAAATGCTTGATAATTTTACCAGCTTTTCCTTTTCACTCTCGAATACCGACTGTGATTTGTTGATAAAAAAATTTGTTATCAGTTGAATTCAGTAAACATTTTTGTTATCATTCGACTTTTGAAAATATTTTTGTCATCACTCGAGTTCCGAAGACATTTTTCAACATGTTAAAGAAATTTCTAACAGGGAGCGTGCTTCTTTGCACTTGATAGCGCTCTAATTTCAATCTCTCAAAAATTATAATTAGGAACTCTTTTTGAAACGCTGTGAGTTTTAAAGCTGAATTGGAAAGCACACAATCATTCCACGTGTCAGGAATACATTCGCAGTGGTAACATAACACTCGATCAGCCTGACAACTTTATTACTTCACGTTTTAAAAAGTGTAGTTCCTATTGTAGGAGGCCATTGGAGCAATAAAACTACCCGTCGGCCAACGAACGAACGCGAGCGTACTTGTTCAACATCGTACTGCTGTCAAATATCCTTATTGACGTTTCCTCAATCCTTTGTCGTGTGGTTATGAGATGATCTGCAGGAAGGAGAGAAAATTTAATCTGAATTATCTAAAAAAGGAAATTTGAGCTCAAGCAATCGCTTGCGCGGCTCTACTTAGATCTCAATAAAACTTTTTAGCAAATTGTGCAGGTTGGAACAAGGGAGAAGCTCTATTAACCGGGCTGTATCATGAAGAATAGGGCAATGAAATGCTAATGAATTTACATAATATTTATTGCTTTCTACTACGTAATTTGATTGATCCACAAAATTATTAACGTCCCGTTTGTAAATTTCTGACACACTAATAGACAATAAAATTCGTTCTGAATATCCCATTTTGAATTCGACTTTGAAAATTCAATTTGTTCTCAAGTCCCTGAAACGAGACGAGCACTAGTATACATATTTACCTCTATTTGGGGAGGTCTCTTCCTGACCGCGAGGGAAATGTAGAGAATGAAGGAATAAACCAAAAATACTTCTTGCAAAATTACTTCTGTTCAATTCTGTGGAATCCAAAATGATGTATGTTCAATTCTGTTTGACTCGGAATGACTTCTGTCGATCGAACTGGGTATTAGAGTGCATTTGTGAAGGATGATGCCTTTATTGACGATTGATAAGAAAAGCTGCTAAAGACCGAAGTGTCTCTCCGCATAATACAGGTGATTGCTTAGAACAAAACTAGTGTTGGTGAAATATCAGGAGTGTAGAGTAGCCTACTATTGCTGTCTTATAATGCACGCAAGTATAGCTTTATGGAGCGTTTTCTCAGTTATTTCTTAACCGCGTTTGAGCAGCGAACGGTTGGCTTGCGCATTGCGATACAAGCGATATACTGGATACAAGCGATATACTGTTTGCGATATACTGGAGAGAGTAGAGAATTAATCAATTTTCTAGTTCGGTGGAGAACACCCTTATGTCGACTTACTTTGCCCTTCAATAGTTTCTTGGTATTGCCTGTATGTATAGGCGGCAGGACAAACCGAATCTCATTTCTACGTTTTAAAATTTGACCATTATAACGTATCTTGGTGAAGTTATTTTTCTTTGGCGCATCAAAAGTTGATGAAGATACCTATCCTGGACGGAAAAATTGAGCCCAGTTGACTCACTTTTTGAGTTGTCACTCGTCTCAAACTTTGTTAAAACTTTTGAGTCACAGTTAAAACTCGACACAGTTTTGATACAATGGGTCAGGATGACTCACTTTATGGCCCTTGACGCAGCAGTAATAAATCTAGGGTATTAAAACCAACATTTGGAGCATAAAAAACATTTACAATAAAACTCAACATTAATATTCACAACAACCTGATTCTTTTACGTGTGATGTTCCTCAGCTCTAACGTCACACACAACGCTGCTCGCCAGTGTGTCTTTTGCGTTGCACCAGTCGTTAATGTGGTCTAAATGGCGTTTTTGATTCTGACTAAATTCATCAGCCTTAACAAGCTGTCAAATTTTCTGAGCTGACATCTCTCCGCGCTGGCAAAAATTACCGATTCAAATTGAATTTCGTTCCTGAACGGATGGGCGCCTAATGTCCTTTTCTGGCCCATTTTTCAAAGCTTATCATTATAATTCGATTACCGTATGCAAATTGTGTGATACTGTATTGCATTAAATTAGGCTGTCTTTAACCTATGACTAATTGAAAAATAGAACGTATTTGACGGCTGATGAGGCAACGAATAACGAATAGCGAAATCTGGCGGCAGTAATAAAGGTAGTGGAAGGAATATAAAGTAGTAATAAACGTGACGATTCATTCAGATGTGGTTGAAAGTCTCTCACTGCAATGCTTAAAACAGTTTTAAGCTTCACTCTACGTAATAAGTTAATCCTCTCCGACTTTGGGACGTGGATTTCGGTAACTTTCACTCTACTACTCCTCACAATATGTACGTATTCCCAAGCTTCACAATGTGCAGGCATTTACAGGGTAACCCTCGAAATATTCTACCTCATTTGGAATTGGCATTTTTTAAACGCCAATATAAATAATTTCCTTTTGTAACAACCATTTCACGAAGCAACTATTAATCTATCTATCTTCACAATTTAGATGAATTTTCTAGTCCGAAGATAATACAACAACATGTTTGGTAGTGTTGCTACCTAAAACATATTTACCCAAGGGTGTAAAATAATTTACAATCAAAGTTAGGCGAAAGAAAAACTTTAATCCAGGTATAATAAGCCTCTCGGAGTGCCAAAAATTAAACTTTACGTGTGATGCTCTAGGCACCACTTTCTTTCACGTGTCCTCCATTTCTGCAAAGTTAACTTTAGCTTGTGACCCCAATGCTACATGATATTTTTGCTCATTCGTGAATTTTCTTCGAGTAAATTGATTTCGTTTGTAATCATTTCTTGCACCTCGTTGATGTTTTCGACGGATTACAATTTACTTCATTTTTCAGATTTTCCCAGAGAATGTAGTTACCCGGGGCTAAATCTCGGGATATGGGAGGCCACTCAATGTCATGGTTCTAGCTTACAATACGACTGCCAGAAAGTTCACTCAGCTTTTTTTTGTGGGTCATCCTTTATTAGAGAAATTCAAACTTGTTGATTGGACAAAGTCGTATAGCGCTGCCACTCCCCAGCCCTGCTTGTTAATAAAATTTCAGTGAACGATTTCAGTGAATATACATAAACTATTTACTAGCAACAATTAATAATCTATCTAGTCTAGTATAATACTAAAACTCTGATCGTCTTGCTTGTTTGCTTGCTTCCTTGAAACCGTGCACATGTTTGTCCGTCTGATCTGAGATATTTGAAATTTATACTCTTCGTTTAATCTTGTATTGAGGATACCTTTTTGACTGCATAGGATATATTTTTGGATACGGTTTGATTTTGATAAATTTTATTTGACCCAACAGGTCACGAATTGTCTAGTAATTAATAAAACTATTTTCAACCAGACAAGGTCGTGTAAAATAGTGTTCGTGTGTAAAAAAAATACATTATAAATATTCCTAATAATATTAAGAACTTCACATCTGGATCATGCTTTTCAAGATGGTGCTCTAGTTTAAATATATGTTCTTCGATATATTGAAAATTTTCTGAAATTAAGTGCTCTAGAGACTCAGTGCTGTTCCCATGTTCAACAATGTAATTGTAAGAATCTGAACGATTTTAAGAGAGGCTCTATATGTAGTGACTCAATTTCATTTGAAAAATTGGTGTTCATAAAAACCGTCATTTTCTTAACGACATGACCGAAAAAGATCATTCAGGAAATATTTGTTATATCGTGTCCACGAGTTTCAATTAATTTTACGCACTTTAAACCGAACAAACGTGATTATGTAGTGACAGTTGCAATCGTAAACTAAGAGAATTCTTAAAGTTGCTGTTGCACGAAATTCGAAACTCTGAATAGGCAAAAGAGGAAACTCTGAATAAGCAAAATTTGAAACTCTGAACACGCAAAAAACGAAACTCTGAATACGCAAAAGACGAAACTCTGAATAATCAAAAGGCGAAACTCAGAACAGGGAAAAGCCGCCGGTCAAAAATTCACTGCTCAGCTGAGACAGCGCGGGCGTCCTTGCTGCTACGTGTGACAAAACTCGTGGTAAAACCTCACAAAACTTGTACTCATTCAAAACTCGTATTCATACAAAGCTTGTAATCATATAGTTGGAGTCAAATCTGAGCATAAATTTTGATTCAAATAATAAAGAAATATGACCCTATAGCAAAATAGGGAGTTCGTAGTCAGCAACTGAAAGGTTAAACGTAATTTTTTGGAATAATTTAACGAAAAAAATCAAATAGCTGAACCTTTCTACAATTCGAATCAGCCTCAAATATTCGCTAGAAAATGCCTCATCCATTCCAATAAAAGTTCCCACTCGATAACTTTTCATTTTTGTTCATTGGATTCCACGGGTACTATAAAAATTAGGGGGCTATCGGATTTTGACTTAGCTCAAACTGCCCAACCAGCTTCTAAGGTGTATTGAATAGCATGAAGAAAACATACTCCCTAATTCAGCAGCATTTCTTGGTGTGTCTTTCGGTTTCCACTTTCGCCTCACGTATCAAGCAAAGTATTCTCCCCCCTCTTTTAAGAAAGTATCCTCCTCCAGTATTAAGCAAAGTATTCTCACGTATTAAGCAAAGTATTCTCCCCATCTATTAAGTAAAGTATCCTCCTCACGTATTAAGCAAAGTATTCTTCCCATTTGTTGATCAATGTATCTTCCTCATGTATTAAGCAAAGTATTTTCCCCATCTATTAAGTAAAGTATCCTCCTCATGTATTAAGCAAAGTATTCTCTCCATCTACTAAGTTAAGTATCCTCCTCACGTATTAAGCAAAGTATTCTTCGCATTTTTTGATCAAAGTATCCTCCTCATGTATTAAGCAAAGATTCTCCCTATCTATTAAGTAAAGTTCCTCCTCATGTATTAAGCATAGTATTCTCCCCATCTATTAAGTAAAGTATCCTCCTCACGTATTAAGGAAAGTATTCTCCCTATCTATTAAGAAAGTATCTTCCTCACGTATTAAGCAAAGTATTCTCATGTATTTCAGCAAAGTATTGCTAACATAGCTTTATGTATGATTGATTCATAATCACTGGTCACGTTTTTCGTTTCCTTATTTCTCATGCTTCCGTGTTTGGACAACACAATAACTACCCAAGCATCCAAAATGTATCTGCAAATACCGGTATTCCCAGGAGCATCTTAACGTTAACTCTTTCGAATCGAACGCTCTCCAGCTTAGCGCTTAGCAGGCTCTCAATTTAAATCGTCAAATGAACTATACATAAATATGTATAAATTCTCACAAAATCAAAATTCCTCTCGAAAGGGTGAACCTCGATTGGTCACTTGAGGAAACTTTCTCAATATTTGCTAAATTGTGGACAAACCAGAGGGACAAAACCCAGAACCCCATCTATGAGTTTTGAATTCTAATACACGGGGTTGCGAGACTCGCGAGCTCGGGCCGGGCTCAATGCAACAACTTAAATTCAAACAGCCATTACGTCGATAGCATGGTGCCATTTTAGCGGCGCTTACGGCAGCAAAACGTTAAGGTTTATCGGAGGTAATCAGTGTAATCGACGCCATTGCTATGGATCCAATTAACCGACAAAATTAACGCCCGTTGGCCAGCACTAGGAAATCGACACAGTACAGAGCTCTTCACAGATCCTCGGCACTGCAACACTGACACAATATTTTGTCATGTTTTTCATTTGCTCCAGAATCCGCCGCATTTTTTTTACGACTCCGGATTATACTTAAGAGAATAGGACTAAAATTCCTGTCAAAGCAAGACTACGAACGGTACAGATTGATTCAGTGCAAAAATTACTGTGCATAATTTTGTGGGTCTTAAGTTCAGAAAGTTTAGAACTTCATCATAACGGGAGCTATGTGAGAGAGAGAGGCCGAAGGCAGAAATTACCAGAAAAAAGTTGTAGAGTTAACCATCTACCTTCATTTTTTATGTACACTTATTCTCTCCGAAATATAATCTGAAAAATATTAGTTTTATGTATCCTGACCTAATATTAAAGTTTTTCATATTGATTTGCGCGCACATACGTTCCTACAAAATAGTGCATCTTAGCGTCCTTTGTTTTTCTATAGATACCACGTAGGAATAATAAGCAAACTACTTAACTGTTTTCTGTTAATTTTTATTCGTAAGTGTTGTACGCAAACACAGTTTATAGTGTCTCACCGTCGCGGCTTTTTTCCTGACATCTCACCTTTAGAATGACGTTGAAGCTCTTACCGTTCATTTATATTCTCTGCTTTAAGAACAAAAAAGCACCAGTAAAATGTTGCTCTGAGTGCTTCTTCCTCTGCCATATTATTTATCACACACAAATGAACCTTAGCATACTGCAGCGGGTAAGTTTCGCTATTTTTATTAATCTTTATTGTAAACTTACAATATGTAGCGTGCCTTGTGTAAGATTACGGTACAACAGAGTGTAAGATGAGTAACTTAATGTTCCAAATAAATAATTCACAACGAAAGATTTGAACATTTATGTACATTTCAATGAGGAATTGTTCGACCAGAAGCAGCAAATGAGGGTATCTCTTAACGCAGTATGATAATTAGTGTCTGCATATCATTCATTCTCCTCATATATTAAATCAGTAAAGAAACACACAACACTTGACGAATTATACTTCTGCAACATAGAATGATATTATCATACACTGTTTCTCAATTTAGGCTGAATTATCACCCCGCATTTTTCATCGCCGTGGAATTAATTATGTACGATGCAGGATCGATCGGTTTGAGCTCTACAGCATGTCACGAAAAAAGGTCGAATAACCTTCCTAAACTCTTCTCGCCTGAAAATCCTCAGACGCTCAAACTCTCTTCAGGTCCCCCAGCCTTGCCGGCGGAAGCCCTCGGGACTCCAAGCTTCCAGACGATAAAACATTCTTTTCATCACTGGTTCCGAATTCTTTGCGAGAGAAAAACCGGTTGTTTGCCTACAATGAAATGAGATATAGAATGTGTTTTTTACTCGGACGAAAAACGACGATGATTTCATGATCCAAAATGGAGTACAAATAAATTTTTTCAAAAGAAGCATCTGGAACGAAGGACAGCGTGCACAGTTCTCGTAACACATAAGCACATGTGAGGAGTGAATTTTTGCTATATGTTAAATAAATCTGTGATTATTTACGAGAGACTTTTTCTTTCGATGTTCTTCCATACAAGCAAGCTTGTGACGCTCTCCACGCCAATATTCTCGTCCATAGAAACAGGTGTGTCTCAGTCGCAAGTAGATTCAAGAAAAGCTTCTAGGAAAATTATGACACATTAAGTGCGAATACCTTTCTTTTAATTGCATGAACTAATTTTAATATTTTATATCCATGTTGAATAAATCAATTTAAACAGTTTAAAAAAAATTGTAGTAATGTTTCTAACGAGATTTCCCAATTACATTTCTAAAAGTAGTGGAGCCGTTTTTTATTGTTACTGCCTCGTTTAACTTCACATGCGATAGTGATGAACTTTTCTCAATTAGAATGGGATAGAGATGAGGAAAAACGCTTAACCCTTTAGGGTTTCCCTCAATGGGAGGGAAAGAGTTAAATTAAGATTAGCGATTAATGAAGTCTCGAGATATCAAAACTAGACGTGCATAGTATCAGCAGAACTTATCTTTAGCTTTCAATTTTTATTATGAAATTCTTCTACTGCTCCTTGAGAAATTTGAGTTAGTCACAGATTAAAGAAACAGCTTTAAATTTTTAAATTGTGAGCATCAGTCGAAATGAGAAATGAAATGAGAATTAAATCAGCAATACCATTATAAAACTTTCACCATTTTTTCTAGTTGAACCTCAGGTTTCGAGAAGAAAATATGCGAGCCCTAAGTGACCTCTGTCGAGTTCATGAAAGCGAAGCAGGAGCCCTCATCCTGCCCTATAGTTCTTTTTAATACTCATGAGGACCAAGACGGATCTAAAGATCTCTTTGCAGCGTCGAGAGGCCCCTGAAGTCGCTTTAGGGCCTCTAGGGCACTGGGTCATTCAGGGAGATAGCGGCCTGGAACTATCAGACCACCGTTAGGTTCTTTATGGTTTTCAGCCGTTCCGGGATTTTTTGCCGAGTGAAGAGAGTAATTTGAAAGAAAAGAGCCGTGTCCTGAAATTACCCCGATGTTTGAACACGAAAACTTAAATAAACGGGCTTATATTTGAAGGAAACGATTGTTAACTCTGTCCAAAAAATTGCATTAATTTGTAAGCATGGAACAACCCTCATAACAACGCTCTTCGTGTGCTTTTGTTCTTGACTTATTATTCTCATCGTATTTTTTTGCGAAATTGCGGAAAAGTATTTAAATTCAGCTCAAAATAATTCCCCTGTTCAGTTATTAGGATTTGGAAGATTTGTGAGTGAACAGTTCTTAATTGAGCCTTGACAGGGGCATATTTTTTGGCTTTAATTAAGAGTGGATAGCGAATGAAAAAAAAGAAAGCTAACTTTCTTTTTGTAATGAAGTAAGAACTGGACAGGCATGCGCTGTGCCAGCTCTCATAAAAAGAACCTTTATTCATTCCAACACGTTTTACCGTTGGGTTTTAAAATGCCTTACAACTACTGGTGTGGTGGGGGATGTGAGGAATGTGTGGTTTAAACTTCCTTTCCCAAGGGAAGTACTCCGTGGTGACGTGAAAAGCCCCACCCACCTGAGCCGAGGCTCGAACCCTCGTCCATACGGCTGTGAGGCCATCACGTTCACCACTACACCATGGAGCCCACAACGCGAGCTACGAGTACTGCGATGAAAAAGTCGTACCCACTTAGCTCTTCTCTAGAGGATTGTAGAGCATTCATACAGCGGTCAGAGAAAGAACGAGTTTCTCGGCTAATATCATCATTGGGCGGCAACACACTATGTACACGCCAATGTACGCTAAGTTCAGTATGTCCTTTGGTCCTTTGACAGGATAACATGCATTATTGATTTTATGATATTTTAAATTTATATTCAGAAAATTTTATCTTTCGTACCCTTAAATATTGGAGCAATTATGAGTACAAACTCTAGATCAAAGATATGTAAAGCGTTTGCTCGTTCAAAGTAACTACATCATGATTTTTCAGTTTTTTTAATGTATGAATACATGCAATCGAATGCAACTGTTAGCGTTCCAATTAAATATATTTTTATAGCTCATTGATCCTGTTTTGAGCCTTTACCCAATACGGTGAAGTTGTGTGTGATTTAGTATATTTTAATTCATCGACCATTGTTTTTAACCTCCTCAAAAATAGTTGAGGCGCGTATATTTTTTCATGAGAAGATTTGATGAACTTTCAGATCGTATTTTTAAATCATTTTCATTTTATTTTTACAAATGCGATATTATTTTCTTAACTAAGATACAGTATGATACTTCTCAGAAGTGTCTACTATATGCTCTGATGGCTAGATAAGTCTGCTAAAATTTTCCCTCACAAAGACTACCTTTCAGATCCTTCTGTTGCGACTGTAACCCACAGGGTGCGATGGGATCCTGTGTCCGGGGGAGAGTGCAGTCGTACCTTCGCTACTCAATGAAAGAAAAAAAGAAATAAAGAAAGGAAAAAAAATCGTCTATTCCAAAATAAGTCACATACAAGGTATACAACGTTATTGAAAACGCTCTGTTCCGACTCTCCGGCTCTGAGTTTTGGTGAGCTACAATGATGAAAAAGTTCCGAATGATCAGGGAAGAAATTGTGCTTTTTTATAAATAAAACTCTGAGCGACAGTTTTGTTTTAGTTCTCTTTCCTAGTACAATATTTTTTCCCTATCAATTGTACGTATATCTTTGGACTCAAATTTTGTGAGCCTTCTTTTTGTCAAGTCCTGCCTCTTGTGAAAATGAATAACTGAGGGAACGTGGATTTGTGATCGATTTGAACTGCGCGTTTTTCTTTCGTTCGCCATAAATCAAAAAGTAATACGGAAATTGAATACGTTTCCATATTAATTTTTGTCATGATATCTTGGGGCTTTATTTTTCGGAAAATCACATCGTTTCCGAGACAAGGAGAATTCCTTTGCCCGCCGAGATGCGCCTATGCCAGCACAACGCAACGGTTTTCTTGTGGTCTGGATAAAATGTTCTGGCGAGACAGTAATGATCGAAGGCTGTCGATGGGATCTCATTCGAAAAAACAACAGACAAATCTGAGCTAGTTTCTATGTTTTTGCGCATCCATTGTTGTTATTGCCGTATTTCTCATGCAGGTGAGGGTTTTGACACTATAAGATTGGAAATTTTAATGAATGGCTCGATTAAGTTTATACTCGGAGCAATTAGCACAAGAATATGCCCATCCCACGGTGCAATTATTTCAAGTAAGCATAATTTATCTTCGGTCAGGCGACGGAAAATTCATAAACTGGAAATTGACTAAATGAGCAAAAATGAGCCCTTTAGGAAAACATCAGAAAGTTTATGTAGAATAATATTCCGAATGAAAAGTGTAGGCAGATTTGAGAAGGATGAGATGTCAAAAGCTAGGAAAAATTAGGGAGGAATCAAATTACAGAATGAGAAATGAGATGTTGTTTTCAAGTCCAGACGCTTAGGAGGATTTCAGTTGTGGACGTACAGCTGATTCTGCCTTTTCTAACACTCGACTCTCGACTTTCACTCGACTTTCAGCAAACGCCATGACACCTTTTCCGGCTGCAGGACCTTTAACGGGAGGCTGCAGGACCTGTAACGGGAGGCTGCAGAACCTGTAACGGGAGGCTGCAGGACCTGTAACGGGAGGCTGCAGGACCTGTAACGGGAGGCTGCAGGACCTGTAACGGGAGGCTGCAGGACCTGTAACGGAAGGATAGACTCGGGCTTCAAGGACTCCGTATTAATCACAAGTAATCCAATTGGCCAGAAGAATAAAAACTCATCGGTTCCAACCCGTGTACTTCTTTCAGTGATGTTTTCGTTTGTGTTGCACTAAGTGTTGGTGCTGAAGCGAGGCTGAACGTCAAAATACGAGTAAGTGCTGTAAGCTTTCAGTCCGAGGAGGTAGCTCGGCCAATTAGCATCATCCCAACGTGCCATCCTAAAGACATGTCTTCAGTCAGTATTTGGAATTATGCAAACATAAATCAAGTTTTCATTCGTTGTCAGCTTAAAGACATTATTTTTACGCGAAAATTTAGTGTTAGATTCTCAAGCTCATTGTATTGTTTTTAGTGGAATCTAAAAAGAACTTTCATTCGTGCAAAATTTTGTTTCATGCGAACATTATGATGTATGATAAATGACGTAATGAAGCTTTTGCTAGGGCGTCTCGAATACCTAACTCACTGTACATACGAGCTATCCAGCAATTACTTCTGAATGTAGTTTGAATTTGTACGAATAGGCAAAGCTTCTAACTTTCAGTTTCCAGTTTTTTCAGCCTCCAGCTTTTCATCGGTTGATTCGAACACACATTCAGTTATTGAAGTATTCCAGTTGCACACGGAAGAGGGCGGCAGCACGGAGAGATTCTCTGGGTGATTAGCGCGAGGAAATGGCGAGCTGCAGCGTTATGTTTCTCTGCCAAAAGCCTCCTAAAGCCTCCCCTCTGCCCCTCCCCATGCTTCATTAGCCCGCCTCTCGCGCTGCAACAAATTACACCGCCTATAATTCCGCTGCCAACGAAGATTAACATGTTAAGATATTAGCTAACAGTCAACACAACTGGGTGCAAACTGGCAACCTGCTCCCTTCCAAGTGCCCAAGAATGGAGCTCGACAATCAATTCGCTTTACTGCGCGATCTCTAATAAGCAGTTAAAAAAAGTTACGTAGAAGAAGGTATTCTCCACTGAAATTCAGGGCTAACTTGTATCCGTTTTCAGTAACACGGACGTTTGAGTCACAGTCTTGCGTCCCTCCCTTCCTTCTCCAGTTACTTGCTGTCACTTTTAACTGAAGGGGCTTCACACTATTAGTCAATGTCTAAAAACAATGCCGGAAGGGAGCCGAATATGGGTATCGATTGCTAACTCTCTATTCTGGAGTCAAGTCGGAAGTCAAGGGACTGTACAGTCCCTCGACTTCCGAAGAACGAAGAGTAAAGTTACATTCGAAGGCCCATATTTGGGTGTCTGCAGACACTGTTTTCAGATATTGACTGATCGTGTGACAGACTTTAAGTCGCTCAGTAGACAAGGGAATTTAGAGAGTTGACTGAACAGTATAACCCATCATACACGTAAGGATCCAAACCAGAGTTAGAGTCTCACGCGTTCGAAGTGTGAATGTATGCGTGCTGAGGCGAAATTAAGCTATATCTGAACGAGCACGGATTGGGCTTCAAACGACCGCACACGAAATGTGAGTATAAATACAAATGGGATAAGTATTAGAAAGTTCGTCAGAAGCCGATTTTAATTTTTAATATCTTTGTAAATTTGTACATGTGTAATCAGTTTATTGAGTTTTAGTAACTTTCTACGTAATTAACACCGATGTAAAAGTTCACTTGCAATCGTATGGAATGAATGCTAGTAGAAAATTAATATATGTAGAAAATACTTTCAAAGCGGTAAACGGGCCATAAGTCGTTAATTTACCGAGTTTCTCATTGCATATATTTTCATAACCATACTTCAAATTTTTCATCTGAAAACTGCCGCTGAATATTCTATATCGTAATTTTCTGTTACCTTTTTGTCATTATAAACGTCCGTCAACAGGAAAACTAAATAGATACTTCAACCTACTCATGAATCGAATGCAAATTTGAGAATAAAATGCCACGGTCTTAGAGGAAACTCGAGATTCCTAATTTCAATATTAGCGCATCTTATTATGAAACGTTATTCTGATTGGACTTCAAATTTTTCCGTATTTATTTTACATCTGACAATAGCTAAGCAATCGGTTGAAGATGAGTATCCCGGACTATGTTTTGATCTAACATCTCATAAAAACACTTTATCACAACTCAAATGTTTGCCTTGATGAAATCGTTCTAAATCGTCGAAGAAGTACAAACAAAATTGGAGTGAAGGAGCCTGGAGAATCGTGAAGATCGAGCTGACTTTCGCACAGGCTCTGGAAAACAAATACTTCCTCTAAAGAAGCTCGCGTCTGAGAGGGGATCGACCGAACTTTGGCGTACGATCTTATCCCCAGTTTTCACAATCGGGCCCCCGTCTTCTTTCAAAGAGAAGAGTCCTCAAGCTGCTCTTGTGACGACACTCTTTCAAAGTTCAGTCTAATTATTCTGATATACGTGACTTCATGAACAGAAAGGGAACTGGCCGCCAAAATGCGACACGCTGGGTGTCCTACTGACATTTAACATATTTTAAAATTCGTTTCCAGGAAAATGCACCAAATTTTAGGCATATCACGTTAAGGATTTCAAATGTTTTTTGCCATTAGAATAATCCAGAATGTTATGATCAAAACTGAAAACGTTTTTAGAACTTTTTAGGCAGTACCAATTAGTAGAAATAGTTCCTCTTCACAAATGAGAAAACAAGTCTAGAACATTTTTAGATTTTTTAAAACTGCAGTGATATTGATGGATAAGCTGAAATTTAATTGAGAATATTTTCTCAGAAAGAAGTGCACCCTCAAAATTATTGCCTTCAACGAGAAATCGGTTTAAGCAAAAAAACAATGGAACGAATATCAAGAAACTTGTAGGTAAGTGAACAGAACTGTTGACGTACGTGGGAAAGTAAAATCGAACTAATCACGTGTTTAATTTATCCCTCACATAGGATTGAAAATTTTTACAGAAGTTATGATAAAACATGATAAAAATAAATTACTTTCACGTGGAAAAGTTACATGTCGTTGACTTCATATCCATTTGTTCTATTCAGGCTTAAAACTTCCATGTAACGCTGATCAATGTACGGGATCTTCTGAGTTTGGATTTTTCGGTGAAAAAGGCAAGCTCGTCATTCACAGCTGGTTCGAGCCTATAGACTGCTGATGATGTTGGAATGACTCTGAACTAGTCTGTACAAAACTCGACGAAAGGAAAAGAAACAAAGATATACACACACACCTGAAACTTCTGAACAAATGCTCAACGCTTCGAGGAATACGTTAAAAAGAGCGTGGCCTGCGAGTGTAGAGGATGCACGACTGCGGCTGAACTTCATTGGCTCAGTCGTAACTGAAGGTCGAGTAGATGACTACGGTACTAACAATCTTTTCCTCTACAAATTAAATGAATGTCAATTAGAGAGAGAACGAGAGAGAGTAAAGTACAAAAACATTGTTTCATGACTACGTATGAAAAATTCAATATCATTTTTAGTTTAAAAAACCGAAATATTCTTGATGTCATTGTTAACTTTCTTTTAGGAAAGTTTTTTCTAAACATTTTTTTAACGATAAAATTATGATGCACCAATGTGTGTGAAATAATTCACTTTATAGACCTAAGAGAGGGCTTTAAATCAACAAACTGCGGCTGAATGGGAGTTCTGATTCTTTTGTGTCGATCGGATATCGTCCCCTTGGGCCGGGGGCTTCAGGTTTTTTTTGGTAGGGAATTTTGGCGGTATCGAAGAGCAGGGTCGTCCATCACATGGTATGGACAAAAGCTGTGAGCAGCCTCTTAGTATGCGCAAAGATCCATGAGGTGACGATGGAGTAGGACGGGGGCCCCCCTGATGGTAAAGTCGGGGTTCAGAAAGAAAAGTACTCCATATTCAAAGTTCAGCTAACTGCTCTAGTTCCGATCGATGCGAGCTACTTCAGGTCATTGAGGCGTAACGATCTTCACATACACCAGTAAAGTTATCTCGCTGTTAATATTTTAAATGGGTACGTCAATTACGCACCAGTAAGAATATACAGGATGCGTATGTTATATGAGGACACCTTACGTAATTTTAGAAAAACAACGCGTATTAAACAGTTCTCTTGAGCTTTCGTCGACATAAGCTGACCTCTTCTAAGAAATGTGATTTGTTTTCGTGGTCTTGATGAACAACATTCCTTATTGTTCCTTCAGACACTTGAAAATCTTTGGCAAGATGTCGTATTTTTTCCCAGGATTTTCGTCGATCATGCCGTGCACTCTCCTGACAAATTAATGTGTTCTGAGTGAGTTTATGTGTTCACTGTCATGCGTTGCGCATGACAGTGTTGTTTTCTCTTACTCGTTGCAAATTCATCTGCATTGTTTTCATTCAGCTCCTTTCTAACTTTGCATTATAAATATCTCGCGACTTTTAGAAATCTTTCAATTTCTAAATTACTGTTTCACTTTTACGGACACTATTACAGCGAGTCTTTTCATTTGATTCGGTATTGTAGTATCTGCTATGGAATCCTCTGAAATATAACATACATTAATTATCATTGGGTTAGTTTAAATCACAAAAATATAAGTGTCCGCAGATAACTTACGCACCCTGTACATAGAACAAGGCATTCTGAACTCTTGAATGTAGCCGTACACGGAAATCTATGAGGTAATTTTCGATTGATATATGAGGAATGATCCGTGTTTCATACACGACACACGATGTGTAGGGGTCTGTCCTTAAGTATATGTGCAGCTTAATTCAGTCTTTGTATTCAATCTGCGTTACTAATTCGAATCAACCGCTTAATGAACAGTAATGAGCGGCGTGAAGCCAGAATGTATATCACCCTCGAAGCTTGGAAGGCGACGTTTCCTAAACAGATCCGTTATCGATCGTCTCTGTCTCTCTCCTAAACTTCCGACTGTAATTTTCTTGAGCATTTATAGGCACGCGACATTAATGGAAGTAACTACGTGATTTCATCTATGTTCGTTTCATTATTTATTTTTTTCATGTGAGTATAATGTCATCTGTATATATTCTATATTCGTAGAATTTCACAGTAATTACCCGAAAACATGACGCGTTCATGCATTTGCATTTACTTTTAGTTTGATTCCTTTAATGAGCTCCATGACGTAAGCCCTCTAAAGATTCGCTCCCTGTTTGCTACTCAACAAACACGATTAGAGCATTGGAAAATATTTCAAATCATGAACACAAAATCTCAGTGACCATTTGCAGGGCCCAGGCCATGCCTCTCATCTTTCAAAGGGCCGCGCTCAATGTAAAGGAGATGGCGGTGGGCTGTTCTGGTCGCATTGACGCAATGCGAGGCAGGCTCAAGAGCTTAGAAGCCTAAATTGAATTCCCGGGGCTATTGGCTACGTACTTCGGTCGACGGCACTCAGGGCGCTGGCAAACCTTACAACGCATGCATTTAAATGTCTTTCAAATGGGCAAAACCCGGGCTTTTCGATCGAGTTTTCGTAATCCACGCCGCAAACAAAATTATGAGATGTGCTTCGTTTTCAGCATTGCCTTTTAAAGCCTGTGATGGGAAACGGAATAATTTATTCATGGAATTAAAATTAGTTCTTTCACAGGGGTTTTTGAATGTAAGAACTCCAGCTTTTTGCGGGCTTAAACTTACAAATTATTTTAAAGAATTTAAAGCGAACACCTTAGTAGACAGAATTTAATCCCTGATAGATTGCAACCAGCTTGAATGAACATAATGTAAAACAACATCGCGAAGCAAGGGTAAAAGAATCAGTTTTTAAGAAGGATGTTACTACAGAATCTAACTACCGTGATACTATTTATAACAAGAGAAGGCTTAAAAAAACCCTAATTACAGACACTAGACGTCCCATTCTGCCCTGAATGGCGGTGCTTGAAAAAAAGTCGCTCAGGATCAGACGATGTAGCACGTAAGTGTTGAAAAATAAAGCATTACCCTCTCTAGAAGATTAAAAAATATTCAGTACAAATTTTGAGTAACACAGGGTGTTACACAAAAAACACAACCAGAAAGCTTGGTGATATTTTCATATTTTGACGATTAATGGCTCGCTTTCCCAATGTTTGCAGTGTATTTTGTCTTCGATTTGTGTCTCTTAATTTATTTTTTGAGGAGATTTGCGTGTGGTGTGCGTCATGGAGCAGTTTTAGACTAGGAAGCTCGTTCTCCTGGTGAAGACATTCTGTTCTGATTCTGTGCCCTCCTTCGAATTCGCGACACTGAGAAAAATCTCTTTGCTTAGAATTTACGGAGTTCAAGACCACGAACTCCGCTCGAATTTGTTCATGGATGCTCGACTGTTTCCTAAAAATTTCCGCAACGAATAAACGCAAAAACACTTTCAACACAATATGTTGATAAGCAAGTCCGATTAATCTTAAAGAAACATCAGATTTCTTTCTTCTTTCTGCTCCTGTCGAAGAGAAACATCATATTCCCTTCTTCTTTCTGCTCCTGTCGAAGACAAACATCATATTCCCTTTTTCTTTCTGCTCCTGTCGAAGAGAAACATCATATTCCCTTCTTCTTTCCACCCCTGTCCAAAGTGGCCAATATTCCTTGATGTCTGCCAGGCCGACATAACGCGGTCTCTCGTAGCGAGCGCGCTGCTAAAATTCAGGAGAGGGCGTCGTCATCATTGGTAATTACAAGGGAGCATCAATCGTGTCAGGCTATTGTGCGAAACTAATTAATGATGCCTCAAAGTATTTCCTATTTGCCGTCAGCCAGCAGTAGCTCCTGCAGCTCCTCGATATGGGAGCCAGGCAGAGGCGGCTTTAATTTAATGATAAAATAATTATCTCTTTTAAGATTAAAGCACTGTAGATACAGCAACATGGGTTGGACGCCGTATGGGGAAGAATTACATGTTCAAAAATTTATATCTAACTCAACTAAAGCAATTTTTTTGCTAATTTGTGAAATAACTACGTAATTAACTATCATTCTCTGCTTTGACTGCATCGAACGTAAAAATCTCAAGTAATTAAGCAGAATGAGTATACTCTAACACGCCTATAGAGTGTTGTGCAAGCTACGGAAGGCTGCGGGAGTGTAGCGTGCGAGCAGGAGGGCTGCAGGAGTGGAGCGTGCGAGCAGGAGGGCTGCAGGAGGGGAGCGTGCGAGCAGGA
>VOMN01048742.1:0-21988 GCA_014899125.1 Orchestia grillus | reverse complement strand
AACACACACACCCACACAACACACACACCCACACAACACTCACACCCACACAACACACACCCACACAACACACACACCCACGCAACACACACACCCACGCATCACACACACGTGTCGTATTCCAGCGAGGAATTGCCACGCTTTTCAAAGCCGACCCGCTGAGCCGTAAAATATGCCCAACGAATCTCCCGATCTTCTTAACTTAGAGCACAACCTCGTCTGCACAATATGCTTTGCATAATATCCACCAATTTTCGAGCCGAGAATAAGTCGTTGCGACCATTTTTTGCGGTCCTCGCGGCTGGAAAGACAACACTTTCGGTCGGATATTTTTTTCGGTAGCGAGTCTGGCCTAGAGTTATGGCGAAAGGAGAGTTTGTCGAGCATTAAAAGAGAAATTAAGGGGTCTAAATGGACCTTAAATTTCGCTGCGGTTGAGAGACGTCTAGTTTCTTCAGCGGTCGAGGACTTGATACACCCTCGGCAATTAACTCACTAATGGACGACGTTTCCACTAGCTGGGACGCTTTAAAAAAAGCCTTTCTTTGGAGTCTCTTCTAGGAATGATATTCACTCTTTTTCAGGAAACGGGAGTTGCGTTACTTGGCGAGCAGCTCTGGGGGAAGATATGGGGGAGACTTGCGGCTGGGGATGACCGTGATCCCGAGTTATGAATGTCTCTGACCTCGAGCAATAAATATTTGTACGAACTGAAGGAAAAACTAACGAAGTCCATCTGATCTTGTTCTATGGTCTTCACTGCACTTACGAATGTTCATTTCACAGCTGGGACTAGATAAGTGGGACCTTCCGTAAATCAGTATATTATTTCAAAAGAGTTTTATAACTCGTTGATTTATTCATTATTCGTGATCAAAAATCTCAGACGTTAGGGGATCCCATAATATTTCTGTACAGAGAATAGTGTGTCTTGCGTGCGTAAAAAAGTTCATTAACGAAATTATTCTGTACGAGCTATGATGCAAAATTAAAATATGATATTCGTAATGATAATGACTTACTAGATTTACATAGCAATACGAACTCTTAATCGATGAGGTTCATCACAGTCGTAAGCCTACATACATAAAAAACTCGCCAAGACCGCTAAGATTTTTAAATGTGATGTATAGATCTAAACATAATTGGACTAAATGTACAAGGTGCTTGAAGAATCAGTTCCGAAAGACTTTCTCTTCGTATATTTAACACTACTGTAGTTTCACAATACATTTACACGGTATTTCACAGGACTGCACAGCTCACTTTAGAATATCAGTAATCCCACTGCAAAATAACAGCCCAATGTTGCGTGCTGGCTTGGTTCGTCCGTCTGTCTCTCCGTCACGCTCTTAAGGTGTGCAGTTAACGAGACCGAGTGAGCCAAAATCGGCCTAATAATAATTAGACGATATATTGATATACTAAAGTGAGGGGAACATTTTGTGGTAAAAGAGGATTGAATTTATGCGCAAACTAATTGAGAGAAGCAAGGCTACGATAATTTACTTCAAATTTCAACCCCTTCAAACGGTTATTTATATCAACTAACTTAAACTATTATCTATATTCCTTATTTAGTGTAATAATTCTGTAGTTATGCTTTACGTACAATCTTTATTTTAATGTCCATTGTAGGATCGGGATGACAACTTTTGTGTAAATGCGATCTTTCAATTAAATAGAATGCGAAAAAATATAACTTTTCATTTTTAAACTTTCCGAAATCGAAGCGTAATGATTCCGAGTTCAGAAAGCAAAATAATTGTTGCATATACCAGCTTAACTGATTTTCTTGATGGCTGTGAGTTGATATCAAACAGCGAAGTAATTAGTCCAGCGTGTGTCATAGTTAATTTATCCCAAGCCAAATGTTTCCGTCCGACATTCGAGAGTGATTATACAGTCGCTGAGTAAATTCAAAGCGCCCATCATAAATAAAACCTTGATGGCTCCCCAACAACAGCAGATGGAAAAAGCATTCCCGTGAAAAAGGTATTGCAAATACATTGCCTAAATTTTCTCTACGATGAAATCATTTTTAATGTCGTCTAATCTATTTGAAGTAGTTTTTTATTTACATGAACAGCGCGTCAGTTCCTTCAGTCTCAGTAATCAACGGAGATCTCGAGAGGACGCGAGAGGAGGTAAAATTGCTGCACGATCAAAAATACGCAATAAAAAGTGCATAGGATGTAATGACTCATTTTCCCGTATCCAAAGGGACAAGTACTTTTCGAGATATACACTTTATTTATAAAGACGACTTATCAATAGCTCCCATCGCAAATCATTTTAGACCGTTATCCTCCAATGAGAGTCTCCGTACAGTTTAAATAAAGATGCACGATACGGGGATGGAAAACTTATAAGGGGAATTCCTTCCTCCAACAAAAATTTGCCTCCCCTTCAAACCGCTCATTTTGCTCCAAAAAAATGCGTCACTTTTCACGGCGACGACACGAGGCGTTTTGGAGCAATATTTTTATTCACAGAAAATTCGATTAGGAAAATATTTCCCTTCGAAATGGCAAAGGAAAATCATTCTGGAAATCCTCCTTGGCCTATATACTCGACTTATATAAATGTGCACGCATGAACTCGAATTATATATATGTGCACTCATAAACTCGAATTATATATGTGTGCACTCATAAACTTTATTTATGTATATGTGCACTCATAAACTCGACTTATATATATGTGCACTCATAAACTCGACCTATAAATCTGTGAACTTATAAATTTGACTTTGATGAGCGCTTTTAAAATTCCCATAAAAAAGACAGTTCCAATATTCTTGAGAGTTCCAATACTCATTCGAGCATTCATAATTTAGGGGTACTACCTGGCAAATACTAAGCAATATTGCAGACTATACTTGAGGCCGAACCATCGTTAAATGTAGAGGATTTGTAATTTTACAAACAGCGAGTGTTTTTTTTTACATTTTTACCCCTTTCCCGAATAACTTTGGTAGGTATGTGAACGTTCTTCCAAGATTTTACCGGACTTTGGATTTATAAAGAGTTGTTGCCTTTACCTTGAACTACTAAAGTAAGCGAATATACAGTTTCATTAAATATGAGAAACCAAGTTTGCACGAATCCCACTTTCAAAATTCATTTTATCGTACATATTTCAGAATTTTGAAGGCCCATGAACTCTTTCTTTACGTATTTACTGGTAAAAATACTGCTAGTTTCCTGAACGTATCAACAACACACGGAGCTCACGAGCAAATTCCAGCGTCGGGGGAAAGTCTTGCCCAGGAAATCTTGTATGCATAACACACTTCAATTTTTGAGGGACATCGCGCCGCACGAACTTGCCTTAGATTTCCGGGCACAAACATGAGCCCTGCAAAGTTATTATCGAATACTGCATTGGTAACGAACTTTCTAGACAGAAATTTAACGTTCCAAGTTTCTTTGAAACTCAGTGGAAAGTTTCGTGAAACTCTCCTGAAATCCTCCTGATCCTCTTTAAAAATATCGATCCGTAAAACTATTGATTCCATGTAAAAAGATTGATCCTCTGTGAAAAAATTGATCCTCTGTAAAAGAAAATCAGGTGCTAGGTTCAAGCATGCATCGTTCAGTGAGAAATCCCTTTGGGCGTTTGGGTAAAATTGTTCATCATCGCATGTGGGATACAGAAGTGAATGGTGATTGTGTAATGCGAAGTATGCTTATCATCACGGACATACAATAGCATAGACAATAGTTCTAAGAACTTATAATATTAAAGTACAGCATTATTCTGATGTAATGCTGAATGCTATAAGATATCACACCGAGTTTAATGCATGCCTAAATATTTTAAAGACTCGCGTCAGAAATGCAGTTTCAACACTGTAGCCCCGGATGATCGAAATATGAGGTGAAAAAGAATTCCTTTTGAATTTTTCCCCAGAAAGAAACGAGCCATCTGCAATGTAAAAGTTCTAACAAATTATTCTTACATCATCGCGAGGAAGGCAGATCGGATCCGGGGGCGATTTCTATTTTCACATCAATATTTTCCAAATTTTATAGCCGAATATAGATCCCAAATGTCACTCTCACGCAAAGAAGAGAAAGTCTGCCTAGGTGACGAAGTTATAATTTGTAACTGCTCTGATCAAGGAAGGAAATGACTGGCTCATTTTAATTCTGAACGTAATTTAGTATTCATGGGCAAACTTTCTCTCATTCCAAAAACTTTTTTTTGTGATCTTGCTGAAGTCGTACTAGCGATCTGAGGTGATAGAAGTGGGAATCAATAATTCATTATGTCTTGGTGTTTCATTTCATACTTCTAGTATCCACACGCATGTTCCGGAATATGGAAGCACCTACGAGCAAAGAAAATTGTTAGAAGATTAGACAGCCCGTGACTCGTTGGGTCAAATAAAATTTATCAAAATCAAACCGTATCCAGAAATATATCTTATACAGTTAAGTCGGCATCCACAATACAGGATTAAACGAAGAGTACAAATTTCGAATATCTCAGAGCCGACAAACATATCCTTTATTCCCGTATCAACTTTACTTACTTGCCCGACTTAAATTCAGCTCTTCTGTGCACGGTTTCAAGCAAGCAAGACGGCCAGAGTTTCAGTATTATACGAGATAGATAGATAGATAAGTAGATAGATAGATGGATTGATTGTCGGGAAAACTACTCCTAGGATGCTCAGCACCAAGGACTTTGACGAAGAAGGCGACTCCAACCAGATAACGATGTGAAACACCACGCCAAAAAGAGAGACTGAATACTTGAATAAGATAAGATTAAAGTTTTAAAATGGCCATCGCAGCCCCCAGACCTCAGTCCAATCGAAACTTTGAGGCGAGAGCTGAGGGCCAACGTTCATGCAAGACGCACGCAAAATATTGACAAGTGGGACACATTCTGAAAGAAAAATGAACCCAAATTTTACGTGATATTCATACGAACCTAGTCAGAAATTCCGACGCGTACAGGGTGGCACAGAAAAACGGGAATTTTTGAAAGCCCTAGTACGAATAAAAATAAAAAACAAAAACTTTCATTGATAACAATTGAACTCCAACGACTTACCTTTTTAGATAGAGTAATCCTTATCATCAGTGTTGAAAATTACATGTAGTTGCAGATTAAATCAGCAGCTGTGCAAGGATTGTTCTGTAACCTCGTCATCCCAAGATTCCTGGCCCCCAAGATGACCGTATTTAACTGTTTAGGATGTTTCTACTGTGCGGTTACCTTAAGAGTCACGTCTACACGACTCGGCCAAAAACACTAGATGAATTGAAACAAATGAAAAAGGTGGTATACCAGGTGGTATGTGAGACAGAATTCGTGATATCCCAGTTGAGATGGTGCAGAAATCCACGAAGAACCGTCAAAGCAGAATAAATGAATGCACACGTAGAGGACATGATGTTCAAACATTGATTATTTGGATTACTGTCTCTTAAAAATAGAGATCTTTTGATTCAGTTGTTGTCAATACATTTTTGTCAGATTTTTATGTTTCTATTGGATCTTCAAAATTTCTCATTTTTCTGTGTTATCCTGTAGTTGGTAAAGTTAATTCAGCTGAAACGGTGAGTTATATGGGATTTAATTACTTACTAATAAATAACTTAAGACATGTTAGGTTTCATGAAAATAGTGTTGCTCCCAGTTTAAATTACATTTGTGGCAATGGGGCAGCAGAAAAAGATTAAATTACTTGAGTCAGAGATCATTGTTTGAAATTTTATGAAAGGAAATAATAAATTAATAGTCAGTGGTAAAGAATTTTCTATTTGATTGCTCTACGGTAATTGAACGGGTATCAAGGTCACTTTCCTGCACATCGCTCTGTTTCAGCAACAAAATTTTTAAGAACAATATTTCGGAGCTTCGCGAGATAATTAAAAAACACCTTAAGGTAATTTGACGAAGATCATTGATTGATGAAATCATGAATAATAATACGCAAAATGGACCTTCAGAGACCTGCAACCGTAAACATACAGCTGAACTTTTGAGACACATTTTCAATTTCCTTAGCAGGCGTTGAAACTTGATCTCTGAAAACAGGTTATGATTATAATTTTGAATTCGCTAAACGGTCTTCAAGATAATTTTCCTCTGAACTGATAGATCACTTAAATGTACGAATGGGAATTGGTGATAGTTTGGAGACAACAGGTAGATACGAGAAAGAACGGAATATAACAAATGTGGAACAAGGTGAGCAACGTCACTTCGGTAACCGTTTTTCACGGGATGATACTCTCCTAAAGAAATTTAAAGCGTCAGTGTAATGCACATGGATAACTAGTATCTCCTACTTGAAAACAAGACAACTTATTCGCGTCAAAATGGAAACTGGTGGTAGAAAACAACAATCCTCATTGTTAAAATTTTCTCATCTACGATACCTTCGAAAATTAAATACCTACAATGAAATAGATAACAGTTCTGAGCTGTGTTATGTACCTATAATCTCTTCTGTGAATTAGCCATGCAGCCACGGCAGAAATAACAGAGAAAAAAAGAAAAGAAATGAAGCACGACAAGTACATATCATGAGGCACATTGTTAAAGGAGTGTGTGCGTAAAAGCAGTTGATTACTGAGCTTCAAAAAGTTTTAGACCATATTTCTGTGTGAAATCTCTTTAAGACCTATGTTGCCTTGCAACAAAACTGTTATGGAGGGAAAAGGTAGCGGTTGTATGCGGTAGAGAATATTAAATGGCAGTGAACGCTTAGACTTTCTTTTTTTCCTGTACTTTGCACCTTTTTCCTGCACTCTGCACTCTCTTCCTGCACTCTGCATCCTTTTCCTGCACTCTGCATCCTTTTCCTGCACTCTGCACTTTTTCCTGCACTCTGCATTTTTTCCAGCACTCTTCACTATCTTCCTGCACTCTGCACTTTCTTCCTGCACTCTGAACTTTCTTCCTGCACTCTGAACTTTCTTCCTAACCTCTGAACTTTCTTCCTGCACTCTGCACTTTCGTGCTGCAGAGTTTGATGGTTTTATATTCATACAAAAAGAAAAATTACCATCGAAATATCATAACTAACTATGTTCTGACTATCCTATTGGTCTTCACAAAAAAATAACAGAATAATATAAAATAAATGAAGTACACATTTTTAAAATTTTAAACCATGAAGGGGTATGAAATTAGTATCTATAATATCTCAAACATTATTTAGGGTTTGGTTTCTTTGTAAAAGAGTATTTAGTGCTAAGGTGTACCTGTTGAGTTAGGATTTTAGGTTTGATTTTGAATGTCAACTTGGCCCGAATTCGAGATTGAAATTTGGGAACATTACTTGAATGAAGTCGAGCTTTCAGGCGTTGGATATTCCGAAATAATCTAGTAAAAATTAAATTTAGAACAATGCAGCGTGTAATGATGAACCTTATGTAATTACGCACACAATTCACGAATTGAATATTACAATAGTTTGTCTATGAAAAAAAGGTTTTCTTCCTTCAAACTCTACGGTAATTAGAACGAGTGTTTAGGTTACTCTCATTACATACTAATCCATAGTTAGATTTCTCAGGTACACATTTTAAAGCATTCCCTTTAAAAAATATCGACTGATGAAAAGTGGAAGGAAAACGAAATTTATTCATTTATTCAATGAAATTGACGATTCAACGTAGAAATGAGTCTAATGGCGTGTTACAAAATAACGGGAACTTTTACATGTATTGAAATTTCGCAGCAGTCTTTGAAATTTAGAAATTATGAATAGATCATGAACATTGGTTTCAATTTCGTACGCGATGTCCGAGATTTTATCTTGCCAACACTGATTCGTGCATTCGATGTTCTATCACTCATTAACAAGAATTTGAGAAAAATAAATAATAGATTTGCACCACAAAAGATAAAATTTAAACAGTTCAAAGAGATAGTAAAATAAACTTTGTTATATTTTTCATAAGCTTAAGTTTTTCAATTATTTTAGGCACTTCAATAAATATAAGAAACTTAAATTGAAAAAGCACTGAGCCTGGAGTTGCCCACAAAATAACATGTGTGTGTGCTAATAATCAATCGTTTCAGATAGGAATTGATACTCATACAAGTAGTAGTTCGCTCAGCACAAAACAGAAAGCTAAAGTGCTTATACCAGGAGAGTAATTACGTTTATTCAATTGAGTTCAATTACAGCTTTGGTCACACACTCGAAGCTTTTGCTAATGAAACTCGAATCACTTATAAATAAAAAGTGTTCTAACGCATACCATAAATATGCCAGCACTGACATATCATAAATATGCCAGCTCTGATATACCATAAATATGCCAGCTCTGATATACCATAAATATGCCAGCACTGACATACCATAAATATGCCAGCACTGACATACCATAAATATGCCAGCTCTGACATACCATAAATATGCCAGCTCTGACATACCATAAATATGCCAGCTCTGACATACCATAAATATGCTAGCACTGACATACCATAAATATGCCAGCACTCGGGAAAGACAACATGCGACCATGTGTGAAGCGCTAGTCTGATCCCGTCTAGTCTTCATTTCAAAATATCAAGCGCCGCTACGATGCGAACATTTGATGTGCCTCGCCCGAAAAATAGCATCTGAGATAGAACAGGAGGCTCGTACCTTCAGATCACAAGGGTTGCCGGAGGTGGAGGCCCAGGCTGGCCTCTTTGCAGGCAAAACTGTCAAAAATTACGACTACACAGAATGAATTGGAACGTGTCACACCACTCTGCCCTCCGAGTTTTTTTTTCATGATGGAGTGAAGAAACCGAGTCATTATGTAAGCCCTGCTGAAGTTGGTAAATAACTACGAGAAATAATTCATCTTGTGTAGCGGTGTCCCGATAAACAGTTTCGGGCACCTCATTTTATATAGAAACATGCTGCAATGGTTTTTTACTGTTGAAATTTCGATTAATAGAGAGCACCAGACAGATGGACGTAATTCGTTTTTCCAAATCGTAAGCTTTATAAAGATTTAACACCTGTTCAATTCTTTTCTGTTACTTCTCCTGTGCTGCTGAGAAATTTATGCAAGGTGGACGAGCAAAATATGCGAAGAAATTTCAAACGAACATTATGTTTTCAATGACAACCAGAGTAAAATAATATATTTCAGACTCAAAATATCGATTCTAAACTGTCATTATTCGATTTATTCGGATACGTAAATTAAAATCCTGTAAATACCTTTACATTATTGCAATAGGACAGATGTTACAAATTTTTTATTTTATGTCATTCTGCCTTAGTCTAGAAACAGCAATAAACACTGACTCCCTTTAGATATACAGAACTGCATCTGAGTTCTAACACGTAGCCGATGGGATAGTACATAAACTCAAAATTAAACTTCATTTGACAAGAACCCAAAACAATTATACACAATTAATGAACCAGGAAGGCATTGAAGCCTAATCGTTCACTCTATTGGTCTTATAACATATTTTTGGAGTTATATTTATCGTTCATTTCCGTTTGGTGAGTGATGCTTATTGTTACAGCAACGTAAGGTTAGATTATGAAGTAAGACATCCAGATATTTTAAATTGAAAAATACTTTTAAATTACTGTTTGTGTGAGATGTATTATAGTCTTTGGGAGGAAGAAAATTCGGTGATAAACAATTGAATGTGTGGGCTCCATGGTGTAGTGGTTAGCGTGATGGCCTCGCAGCTGAAAGGATCAGGGTTCGAGCCTCGGCTCAGGTTAGGCTTTTCACGTGACTGCGGAGTACTTCCCTTGGAAAAGGAAGTTTAAACCACACATTCCTCACATCCCTCACCACACCAGTAGTTGTAAGGCATTGAAAACCCAACGTTGAAACGTGTTGGAATCAATAAAGGTTCTTTTTTTCTTGAATGAGATTACATGATTTTTGAGTTAGAATTCATGATTCCACGCTTAGTGATAAGTTGCAAACGAGGTTCTTGTTCATATCGAATAAAATTTCATAATGATGACCGGCGCTGTAATATGTAGGTTTTAGCTATATTTGCAATCGTGGGACTGTGCTGAAAAACATATTCAACTGTGATGCTAATATTGCTATTCAAAATAGTCTGGGATGAACTGATCGATTGAAAAAATCTACGGTAATTCAAACAAATATTTAAGTACCTTGCAACACTCGCATTGAGTCTTAAAATTTTCATGTGAAATAGTTAGAGTTTCCAATTAAAGAAAATATCAGAAAAAATATTAAATTATGTTAAGTTTAAATTTTAGAAAAAGAAAATTTACAATAAAAAATACATCAGGATTTTGAAAATGGGCTGTGAATATTACAATAGGATTGATGATAAACTAGGACTACTCTTGAAATAGGAAAAACTCTAGGACTACAATTTTCATTTGAGTGCTTCAACTTTAATTCCTATGGATATGTAATTATAATAACATTCATTTACCATTTGATCTTCAAGATCACATTTTAATAGCACTGGTCTACAAGTCATGCGCTTAAGAGAACGTAATCCTTCCTTGAAAATATGCATACAAAACGGTAGATGACAAACGCACTAATATACTAAATAAAAAAATTGCAGAACTAGGTTTTGAGATTTCGAAATATTCTCATAAGACGAATATTTGCCTCATAACAGGGCAAAAATTCGCATGCTTGGCCACGGTGCGAATGAGTTCGTAACAAGCTGATTTATCATTTTTTTTGGAAAAAGTTGTTTGAGAGGTGAAACTTTGGACGTAACTTGATTAAACTTAAGTTTAACCAAGTTTTCACCACCTTAATTCAATTCAGATAAGAAAAATGGGTTGCCGTAATTAATTGATTGAAGCACACAAAAGTTTTGTAATCGGTAATGTTTCCGAAATCGGTTTTTCTATTCCACCCTACCCGACGGAAATTCAGCTTTGATAAAAAAGTAGAAGATAAAATAGAACCTGAGCCAAGATTTCTCGAATGTAGAAGCAAAAGAAACTGGTCAAAGTGGAGGCGGACCAAAAGTCGAAGAAAAAAGTGATTGAAGAAACAGCATGTATGCAAAAGTTTCCAAAAAGTGGAAGCAGAAGAAGGGGGAGAGAGTAGAGGCGTACCAACAGTAGGAGAAAAAATAGCAAGCAAGAATTTCCACACGGTGCTAACAGGAACAATTTAATAATGAATTCTTTGATTCGGTCTGAAACCGTTATATTATACTTTTTTGTGGTCGAGTGAATAAAAAATAGCAATTGCTCTTGCATGTAAGAAGTGATTGGAATTACGATTACATGTTTTGTATCTGGGGACCGTACACTCAACACAGCGCACTACTGCTCTATAATATGATTCTGCTATGTTCAAGTGCAGTTACACTATATACGTTATTTCTATTTTTGGCTGTTAAGTACCATTTCCTAACTCCCTTTGTTGCAATGCAATAGGAAATGATCATTATGCCTAAGAAATTTTACGTATGAAGTACACTGTTATTATACATATTACTTATGGTATTACATTTATTACTTATGGTATTACACTTATTACCTATGGTATTATACTTATTACTTATGATATTACACTTATTACTTTTATAATGTTGACGAAAGGTAAATTTGAAAATTCATTGACATCATAGAAATGATATTTTGGCATTAACGTTTTATTTTCGAATTATTTCGTCACCAAGATATGGAAAACTGAAATTTTGGTTCAGGAACTAGACAAAAAGGAAATTTTATCACATAGCGTTACCTAAGTCCATTTCACCTTAACGTCAAAATTATCGATCATTCTGGCAGAAAACACAGTGTTCAAGAATATTTCCATTTATATCAGGAAACTCGGCAGAATGTGATGAAGTGCTCCGTCCGTTAGTGTGATTGGATTTGTTAGTGTGATTGGATTTGTTAGTGTGATTGAATTTGTTAGTGTGATTGGATTTGTTAGTGTGATTGGATAAGTTAGTATGAATGGATTCGTTAGTGTGATTGGATTTGAATAGGCTTGCGGTAAAGCCTAAATGTACATTTACAGTTTTCTTTTTAGTTTTAGAAACTTCAAGGTTGCATCTGATTCCCTTTTTATGTTGATGCGATTTTACAACGAATATTTCAAAATTTAAATATGCTACTAATAGTACGGTGTTGATTATGCTATATGAAATATAATTGCGAAAAAAACTCTTCGCTAAGTTATTGCTCAATTTAGTAAAATTTCAAGGGGAATAATTTTTTTTTTGCACACAAAGTAACAAGCTTCGCGATTTCAGTTATGAATGACGACTTGTCTCTGATTCAATAAAATTCAGTGATAATATAATATTTCCGTATACATGCATACAGCATGATGCAAAGTCCTGAAGTGGACCCAAGTTTCTCAATAATTTTTTTTTTAATTTACAAATTTATTCGACACAAACACCCATCATGTGCAATATTCAGTCATTTTATCATTATACCTAATAGCATAATACCTTCGCATGTCAACTTCATTTAAAGAAATCGGCAAAGTTTACTACAATTCGTGTGATTGAGAAGTTATGATTCATAACTGTTTTACGAACCCTAAATTGTCAAATTTATCTAACGAGTTTGATGTTCCGTGACATAGATATCCAAACGTCGCTGAGAACCTGCCTCACAGGATGCTCTCACGATGAGACGTGTACGTTCCTTTTATGAAATGCGAGTTTAATGTGTCGGGAAATTGAAAATCAATGGAGCGGAACACCTTTGAAATTTGCTGCAAAGTAACGTCCTCTCTGCCTTCCCACGCTGAAGCCCTGGGAGGGACGCTATGAATCTTGAATAAAATCAGTGATTGTAGTTCATAATAGAAGTGTTTTGAACCTTTTGAAAATGAACGCATCAGTAAAAATGAGAAGTTCACTTTGAACGCGTAGTACTGCGGAAAAAATGTATCTCTTGGATTCCTCTTTTGTAATTTTCTACCAACCCATGTTTTCCGAATACACAGCGTGTAATGGGTGTTAAAAAATTATTATATGCGTAGTCATATTCAAAGAGTACCATTTCAGATGCGATATTTTCAGACCAAATCAAACTTGTACATTTTAGATTGATTTATTTGAGGATGATAGGAACATACAAGCGTCGAAATTTTAAATGTGTTGACTCCAAAGTGTTTTGCTTAGCTTTCGACTTGCGTTTAGTATTTTAATATTAATACGCATTTTGGAGACTTCTTCAAACGTAAGCTTGAAGCTCATTGCTATCAAAATGCGAACTGGTATCCAGATTTCGAAAAACAGGACAAATAATTGCATATTCGCCTGATTTCTTTCCAGTCTACTAAAATTACGAACTTCTTAAGACAGGTAACCTTGAAAGTATTATCTTAATATGACTTGTGAAAAAAATCTGTACCGTTTTATGTATCTGACATAAATACTTTTCACGTCAAGAGAAGAAAAGTTCGAGGATTATTTTAATGAGTTTAGGAGTCTGCAGCAGGGCTTCTGAAAAGTGTTGGAACCGGACACAAGTCTTGTTGTTGTAGGTAATGACTTCGAGGAATCGTGCACGACAGTCATCACGAATCAGTTAAAAAAATTGTTCTGAAATGACGAGGAATGTTAAAAAATTGTTGTTCTGAAATGATGAGGAATGGAAATTATGCTACGAATAACGTTGGATGATTTGGCTTACACGCTTAGAAAAACTAGCAATTTAAAGTATGCGTAATAATACGGCTTGAGAAGTGTTCCGGTGATGTCTGGAATTTAACTGAATATTATCGAGGAAGATACGAAAGTCTCGTTAAAAATCTCATGCCTGTACTGTGAACTTTTAGTTTAAACACGAATTATAACAAACTGAAGATGAAAAGCGGTCGAAATTGCCCGATAAATTTTATTGCGTAAGCTGAATTTTACTCCCTGCTGTGCATTCAGATTCAATAATCAAATGTGAGTTAGAATTTCAGTATCGTTCTTCAGAGCCGTTTATGTTTCTGAAAACATGTATATTTCTTTCATATAATTAGTTATGTAAGTAATTTCTCTCGGCTTAATATTTAGTGACCTACAACTGCGTTGTGTAAGCAAAATGGCAAATAAAGTAATTTCGTATAAATTATTGTAGATTATTGTACATTGCGAAATAATTACAAAAAGTTACATCTGATTCAACAAATGTTAGATTTTTTCCACGATCGTATCTTCCTTTCTCCCTCTCATCATGGTACGCTTTGTCAAGAGTTAGCATCGGCGAAGCTAGGTTCCGTTGTAAAGATATTCGCTGATATGCAAAAGAAATCACGGATACCGATCTGCGAATGCCTTCCAATTCCATACTCAAATTTCAAGATGCACGTCTGTAATTACTCACCTGCATTTTTGTTGTTCACGGTAGTACGGCTTACAGTGAGATGCTTCCGAAAGCTTTGAATTTTTTAATATTTACCATGAATTCTGCTCTTCGGCCGAAAGTTCTTTCGCGTAAATATTTTGCCATAATTTAGAGCCATAAACTTATTGTTTTATGTATTAAGTTGTTAATTTCATTTTGTTGTGGGACGCACGCTGTCAAAATAAGAAATGGCGTCCGTAAAATGAAAGTTGATTTCTACGAGAACGGGAGAAGATTTTTAGGTGCAGTCTACACGATGTGAACTGCAGCAAACACCCTTTGGCTTTTCCTGTCATGCCCTGGGTCTCTTTCATCTTAGATACGAGGGTTATCTTGACGCAGTATGTTGAGTTTACATAAGAGACGGGTGTTACCAGCCTTCTAATTCGATCATAGATTCGAATCTTGTAACTCGAGCCTTCAAACTCGAGCCTAATTCGATCTCTTCAATGTTTGGTGTCAGAGCTCGAAATAAGACCAACATCGAGACGCTCGGACGCGGCATTGCAAGTTCTGGCGTCATTTAGTGAAGTTTTTGTGTATTCTGCTCACGGAAACCCTGTTTGCTTGGACACATACGAGCAAAATGTGGAAGCCATTCCCTAAAACAAACACGATCATTTCAGATAACAGATCCGAGTGAACAAGCATGATAGGTACATCCACACTGGTCTGTTTTGTTGCGTAAAATTCAGGGCAATTATCAGGTATCTACGCAGTGTCAGAGCCCTTTTTAAGAATACTCTGTCGATTATTTAGCGTGTTTGCTTATATGTTTGAAACAAGAACGTGAGATTAAATGTGAATAATTTCTATGAAGGATTCGAGTGATTTTGTGGGGGAAAAGAAGCCATTATGCGTGAAATTAATGCTACTGCTCTAAGCTGCAAACTGTACAAATAATTGTAAAGAAAGAAGTAGATAATTAAAGTTCAGATAATGAACTTGATCGGGCATTCCTGAGAACGAGGCAAATTTCAAGCTTTAAAGATTAGGCGCTTGCTAATTTATCTCAGAATATACTTATACACACAAGAAAGGATAAAAAATAGACCAATTACGCCGGGGAAACTCCAGCTTTCAACGCTGGTTTTTTTAACCTGCGGGAGTAATCAAAGAAGCGTGTGTTTGACCGACGTCTTATTATTATTTTCCAGGAAAAAAAAGGCTTGGGCAAATAGCCCAGGATTTCTTCCATTACATCATAAAAGTGTCTTGTTCTCTAGCAACCAAAGCAGCTGCCTCGTTTCCTAGGAATATTTCGTCGAAACTGCCCGGTAAAAATAATTGAGCCTCTATTAGGGTTAAAATAACTGAGCCTCCCTCTGTGTTAAAATAATTGAGCCTTCGTCAGGGTTAAAATAATCGAGCCTCCATCAGTGTTAAAATAATTGAGCCTCCATCGGGGTTAAAATAATTGAGCCTCCATTAGGGTTAAAATGATTGAGCCTCCATCAGGGTTGCAGTGAGGAGCAATTTAGGCGCGCGGGAATATTAATGTTCCGCCGTGTTGGGGGTAAGTGTTACTGCAATGTTAAGGGGAATGTGATATGCGGTCAAATGCGAATGTTAGTACGTGTAAAAGTTCGTTAAAATGAATCTTATGACAAAATGCTTGATGATTACCTTGAAATATTTCTAAGCTGGAAAGAATGTGTAGGCATTGTGAGCAGGATGAAACGTAATGGGAAACGTCTTTCAAAGAGAATTTTTCAGCTCGGCAGAATAAAAACAAAGCTCATTTCCAAGTAATGATTAATTCAAGCTTTACAATTTCTGTTCTTAATACCTTCGGTAAAGTTTTCTACCTCAACCCAAAGGTCACGCTAAAAAAAAAAGTCAGAATTTATCAATAAATTACAAGTTTGTCACATTTTCTGCAGATTTCACGGCTGCACTCCCGTATTGTTGGATTCGGTTGAAACCTGGCCCTCAGCTTCTAAAGACTCACACTCACTTTAATTAACTTGCGACCCATGATGATATGCTGAGTGCAAAAATCAAAAATTCATTTTTTTGTATTCAGGAAAAATATTGGTGACCAGCACATGAAAATCAGTTAGGTGATTCTAAGAAATTTTAAATTGAAATAATCATGTTCGAAATAAATTCCTATCGAAAAGTGAACAAAAGACGTTCATTTTTCAGACCATTTGACATTAAACTTGCTACAATGAAGTATGTGAATGTATACATACCTGTACAGGGTGAGCCTATTCTTCAAGTTCACTTCTTTGCAACGATCCTTGATTGTAAAGCGTCGCTGAAATTAATCCAATAACTTTAGATGAAAGACTGTATTACACCGTAGTAGGCACGTATGTAAATGTTTATAAATAAAAATAAGAAAGCCTGTGAATGAAATGAGTGGACATTAGTTAAGCAGGATGAACATGGTAGAGCACAGGATCTTGCGTTTTACTTACCTGTATCCATGATACTTCGTGGAAAAGTGGGAACCCTGACGTTAATGAAATGAATCGAGAAATTTTCAGGTATTTCATAATAATTTCCAGTATTACATGAAAATGTACAGTCATTTCTAACTTTACTGAACAAATATATCCGCGTTGGTTTGGTGTTAAAAGTTTTTAATCGGTATTGTAAGGAATTTTTTCCACTCAAAGACAGCATCGAGTGCTTTCAAACTCACAGCGCAACATATTAGCAAGTGAGTTTCAATTCTGCAGCAAACATATGCGTATGCCAACAAGTGTACTTTTCACATATTCTGAGAACAAGTTCAAAAGGATCCTCGTTGTACCACGAAATTTGATTGTAATTATTGATGCATCTAAATAAAATTTTTCATTGTCTGTTCCATTTATATTTTCTCGGTGTCCAATTCACAAGCAGTTCTTCCTTGCGAGCTAAATACTCGCCTCACATCAGGCACCAACATCAGGCACCAACATCAGGCACCAACATCAGGCACCAACATCATGCCACGCATTTTTGATTGCCGATTTTCCGTCTACGCTCAGTAACCGTTCTGACAGTTATCTAACAGGGCAGAAAAATTCTTTCCAATACTGGAATGAATATTACGTCGATGATAAAAAATAAAAATTAAAAAATGGAAGTAAGGGAGGAAAATCATCGCTCAAAACTTAGCACCTTCTTTTTGAAGAAATTCTTCACGAGGCGGAGCTGATAAACTTCGTTATTACATATTTCACCATGAGAACGGCTTAAAATGTTTTCTGCTTAAAAATTGTCTCATCAACAGGAAAATTTCCGGACAGTTGCTAGGCGGCTGTTTAGTACTAAAATATTTGCTTCGACTACCTAGTTTTCATATTCGATGTAAATATGCAGGATAAAAATTCGCCGCTGAGATATTGCAATCGGGTTTAAGAATATAAGACCGTGCACCTTTCTTGATTAGTTGATGGGATAAAAAATTTCAATTTTTGAGACCGATCGAAATGATATTATTTCAATTTTAAAGTTATGGGATTTCGTTCAATGATTATGAAAAATCACTCGGGGAAATACGAAAAAGATATTATCCAATTTTTCCTGGATACTTGACATTTTTAACGGTTTCGACATTAAGTAACGATCATAAACTTTTCAGTTCCATTGGTTGATGTTAAAAAATACTTTGAACTCAGCGGAGGTTCAATATTATAGAAAATGATATTGCGAATGATGAATAGGGAATGAACCCAAACTAAAGAAGCAGTATTTGCACTATATATGCGCAGAAGCGCAAAATACTAATAAGATTTCTTAGCTCATTAATGAATTAATCACTCCACTTTCCGGTTGAAATAAGTTACCTTTTGTCTTTTTCACCCATTGACGTAAATGAAAAATTCCCCTGTTCAAATATACTCAAGGCCTATGACAAAAACTCCCTTGTATTTAATGCCCGTAAAGACTCAAATGTGCAGCTTCTGAAGACTCAGTGATAACACTTAAACTCCACCGCTACTCCGCTCGTACCGGCAACTAACCATTCATCATTTCACCTGTTTTCACCTCACGCCGTTTCACCTTTTCACGGTTCAACTTTTCACGATTCACTTGGCTTTTCGTGAACCATACACCCGCTCTTCATTGTGCATGAAAACAGTTACAGTCCTACTACTACATTTCATTCATTGTATGTACACCTGTTCGACGACCCCAATGCTACTCACCCACTGACACACCTCACTGTCTGCCTTCTGGCAGTCCATCATTGAGAGCACCACAGCATGCCGTTGTTGCAGCATAGTTATTCGTTGTGCTAACGTCAACTGGCCTACGTTGTTCCTATGTAACATTGCAACTGGTTGATGCGAACGTAGCGACAGACTTTTGGGAGAAATGTTGCCATAAGGACTTATTAAATTTGTGTTACTTCTCATACGTACTATATGTATCTGTGACTAATCTGTTCCTTATCCTTTTTCGTTATCAGAATGCTGTCCGTAATGTTCTTTAATATTTGGTTAACAGTTATTTTGCATGGGTGATTTTAGCATAATTTTCACCCATGTTCGACCCGTCGAAGCATCATGCTCAGAGTTTTTTACTTTATGAGTTTTATAAACATGCCAATGCAATTATAAAAGCAAAATTTATTAATATCTCTTGTGGGGATTACGCAGTGAATGAAATCAGTTGCAGGAGGTAGTTTCGCAGTCTCTGAAGCGTGGATTTTAGTTTAAAAGAAAAGTCAAAAGAGGGTTGTAAAAAAGAACGTGATTTAGATTTATTGGAAAGCCTTGTTTCAGAAAACCCCGAAATTGCTGCTAGGGAACTCGTACAATAACTAAATGTAGCCCATACAACCGTGCTATGAGAACTGAAAGGGTCGGAAAAGTTTAAGATCTGGATAAAATGGGTCCTACACGAGCTGTCTCTAGAGAGTCTGCAACTGCACGTTGCTCGTTGTGAATCAAAGTTAGGAAAATCTCTTGCAAATACTCTCTTCGGATATATTGCTGCATCCGTCATATTTCCCTGACCTTGCAACTTCTGACATTTGTTTCGAGGACTACTGAATCATTTGCATAATCCCAGGTTGACATTGAATGAATAAATTATACAGGATAAATCAGATGAATTGAGATGAAAGTATGTTTACGAATAGAAATTATCATGATCATTGGTGTCCTGGTTTCTTATCTTTTAACGTAGATCTTGAAATGGGATGTTACTTCAGGACAACCATGATAATCCTTTGACATCTCAGAAGCACCTATGGTTAAATTCATAGTTTGCCAGTTCTTCCAGTCTATGTATGAAGAATGCCAGACATGCTAAGGAAAAAATCGCTTTCAAAATTCCAAAGCTAGAATGAGCATTGCGGCTTCGTGGCGCACAGGTTACGCGTCACATTCAAGACTGAGAAGCAAGGGTTCGAATCCCGGCTGAGAAAACAGATTTTTACTGAACCACGGAGTGCTTCTCTTGGAAAAGGAAGTTAAAACCTCACTTTCTTCACATCTTTCACGCGTCGATAGTTATAAGACATTGAAATCCTAACTTGTATTGTGTGAGTCATATGAGTTGAAATTAATAAATTTCTTGGAAGAGTATGTGTTAGTTAGGCCTCAGTGACGATGATTATTGAATTTTCTCATTCAAAGAACTTTTCAAGCACGTCTGTAGCATTTTTTGCGTAAAAGAGACGCTGAACATCATAGATACACTGAAAATTTATTTCCAAATTGACACTGAATATTTTGCCTCGATGATCTACAATTTTCGTGCCTTTCTGTAGGAGTTGAACGCTTGAATTTATGCAGGCTGCTTGGTGTTGAAACACTCTAGCGAGAAATTAGTATTTGTGCAGCTGCCGATCTCTTCACAGCACGACTTTTTCTGACCTCGCTGTCGCCAAAGGCGAATGAAAATTAATGTGAGGTGAGCCAAAAATCCATTAGTTATAAATTAACTGGGCGGTGCTTTGGCGAAATTATTCTTGACGGTAAAGAAGCGATTTATTGAGATAGTGGGCAACGCAACGAGAATTGAATTTTACGAATTTCCAAGAAGAGCGACAACAAGATGGAGGGATAAGGTTTTGGGAAGGGTGGAAATGCAGCTTTTAATGAACAATTTTTGAAATATAGGGACTAAATATTCATACACAAAATTTATACTTTTTTTGTCTAAGCGTTCATTTACGCACTGAAAGAATTAGATTAGAAAAAAATCCCGACCCACATTCTCGAGTCCATATTCGAGCCTGAGTCAGCGAAGGCAGTCCGTATCAGTGATACAGAAAATAACACTGTATCACTCGAAATTCACTGTTATTTTTGACGGCATGTGGACAGGCACAGTCAAATCTTCAGTCGCGGCCAGTCACGGCACAGTCACGGCACAGTCACGACACAGTCACAGCACAGTCACGACACAGTCACGGCACAGTCACGGCACAGTCACGGCACAGTCAGATGTTCATACCATCTTTGAGATGCTAAGAAAAGCCAGTGAGTTCATGACCCTAATTATACTGTAATTATTATGACAATGAAAAAAATATTCATGCATTTTTGAAAAAATGTCACGCCACAATGATGCATTAAATGATGCATCCAATCACTCGAAAGTAATTTGAAGACATACAGTTTACGCGATACTGATAGAAAATATTGTAAGGAATATTAAACTTGCTCACTTACTGCATTTTTTATGAACATAAATCTTCATTTACGATTTAAGGGAGGTAGAAATAATATTTTATTTCACTCGCTGGACTCGTTGAACTCGTTATAATCACTCGTGTGGACAGCTTTTACCTAATTACGCGTGCTTCAAATCGAGACCTAAAAGTTTCAGTGTATTTAGAGCAGATATTGCGTCAAATCCTTTTCCAATTCCGGCTTCAATTCCGCCCCAACGATCGTTTATACAATTTTAGAAATTGCCCCTCGGTTTCCATCTCAGAGCACGTATCGAATACCTTTAATCCACTCAGTCGGAGTAATGCATCGCTAGAAAAGCTTTTCAGAGCCCAACTTCAATGTATTTAGTGAATTTTTAAGCATGATAAATCATAAGACTTTCCAATGAATAAATGACGTTCTTTATTCATCACGGATGAATCGTTAAATGTTACACGTTTGGAAAGTTGTATTTAATAGGGAATGAAAGCGTGAGGAAAAATGCTTTCATAATCCGAGCCCTCGCGAGTGAAGTGCTCCATCTCTTCTGAAGCATTTCATCCTAATTCAACTGCATGTACGTACCTAAGTATACTGTGTCCAACACGAAAGTAATAATTAGAAAGTAACAATAAGAAAGCAATACACGAAAGCAATCTTGATGATATTTAGAGCAAATTTAAGATTTAAAGCTGCCGTAGCCTTTCATACCAACGTGGGCCCCATATCAGTAGTCAGACTTCCTTGTCGACGGGGGCTCCATGGTGTAGTGGTTAGCGTAATGGACTGACAACCGATAGGACCTAGGTTCCAGCCTCGGCTCAGGTGAGACTTTTCACCTGACTACGCAGTACTTCCCTTGGAGAAGGAAGCTTAAACCTCACATTCCTCAAATCCCCCGCTAAATCAGTAGTTGACAGGCGCTTAAAAACCAACATTATAACGTATTGGAATAAATAAAGGTACACGTGCACAAGTAACTTCAGGCACCCACAACGGGTATTGATCGATTCCTCCACCCCACTCGACCCTAACCTAACCTAACCTAACCTAACCTAACCTAACC
>VOMN01048738.1:0-25303 GCA_014899125.1 Orchestia grillus | reverse complement strand
GGTAAATAAATCTAAAACCCAGTGGATGTTTACGAATTTTAACCTACAAGTATTTCTTTATAACCAACAGTATGGCTGCCGTCCCAAAAAATCAACAACACAGGCCATCTCAACACATCTCAAATCACCTAAAATATTTTTATTCGAATAAAGAGGAAGGAAAGCTTTTGATTGTGTAGATCACAAAATATTACTATAGAAGCTCGGCTGCTATGGCATCAGATGGCTTGCCCTTTATTGGTAGGTCGTACCTAACAAATCGTAAACATTGTTATGATCTGTGATGCTCAATCAAACCTTAATATAAGACAATATAAGTTCCCCAAGGGTCTGTTTTGGGACCCTCTTGTATCTATTATTCATCCATAATATTGTCGAGTCCATCTCATTCTTCAAAAATTTTACTTCTCGCTGATGATAGCGCTATCTCTGCAGCTCTTCCCAAAAAAAACCATGTCGCAAATATTACAATAGCAAATTGAATAAATGAAGAGTTATGAAAGGTAGTACATGCTATTTTCATATAAACGGAATGCAAGTCTTCCGTGCATCAAAATCGGCGATGATAGAAACTAATTCATAAAATGATGATAGAAACCAGATAGAAGAAACCAATTCATTAAAATTCTTGAAAATTTTTGATAAAAACCTAACCTCTACAGAGCATACATATCTGCGCTAAGGTATCGAAATCCCTTGGGATTCTCAACAAAGTCGACAATATATAACCTGCAGGAGCGTTAAAAATGTACACATCGTTAATTCATCCGTATATGCAATATGGAATAGAAGCATATCATGGAACTAACCAAAACAAAACGAACATACTTTTTACTTTACAATAAAGAGCCATAAGAGCAATGAGTAATTTGGAATATGATGCGCATTCAAATGACTCGACTTGAAGATTCTTAAGCTTCCTGATCTCTGCCAATATTCCTTCTCTACATTCATGTACGAAACTTTGAGTAAAGAAGGTGATAAAGACCTGAAGCAATTAGTTTCTGCCCAAACTGCTATTATGGGTATTTGACATACTTCCAACGGTATTAAAACATGGAACTCATTGTTTCCTGCCGTTTGTGAGAGAAGTACACGCCAAGCGTTCAAAAAGAATCTTGAATCATATTCCCTATCAATATACTGAAGACGTTACTATTCAATTATAGCCTCAAATCCTAAAAGACTGTTGAAAAATCCTTCACATTGAATGTCAGTAAATTAATTCGGAGGATATTATAGAACGCGTGGTCTTCATTGACTAGACATCATTGAATTTCTAATTTTAAGTCATATCTTCTCCGCTCAATAAATTCTGGACTTGATCAGTCTTGAGTAAGCTAAGTATAAGTGCAGTAGGATATTTACATGTACGTGTTCGCATAGCATAAGGTCCTGCAGGATGCTTTAGAAGTCATAGATCTTATTCGGGTCCACAAGTAGGTGAGTATAAAACTGTCCTTTATAATGGTATGAGAAATCCATGTCTGTAATACCTCTGAATGATGTAACATTTGCGGTAACTAATTGTTTTAAATTACGAAATGTGTCTCGAGCCCCTTAAATCGTGTATTGAAACGCCATTTTTCGAAATGTTACTCTCACGTTTGATGATGTCTCACGTACGTATATAAAATTAGATTTTCTGTGAAGGTACACATTTCATACCAATTGTTCTTTTCAGGTTGAACTGTCGTTTCAAACGGGCGACATTATTTACGTTTACGGTGACATGGACGATGATGGATTTTACATGGGCGAGCTGAGAGGGCAGCGAGGCTTGGTGCCTTCCAACTTCTTGCAAGAAGCTCCTAACCAAGACTATCCTGACGATTTGAGGTGAGTCCTGCAGCTGCGCAAAACCACAGGTTTTTGCTCTCCTTTATGCGTAAAACAAGCATTTCCTTGCTCTCCTTTCTGCGTAAAACAAGCATTTCCTTGCTCTCTTTCCTGCGTAAAACAAGCATTTTCTTGCTATCCGTTCTGTACAAAACAAAACGTTCTTTTCTTTCTGCTCTAAAAGTTCTCCGCAAAAAACAAGCGCGTTCTAACACGTTCTTCATGACGCTCCTTTGCTTCATCCAAAAATTGTTTCCAGTGTGCCCATATACGGTGGAAGCCAATGTGACATTACTGTTCAATTGTACCTGTGTAACTCCAAAGAATTGTAACAAATTTGCTAGTTGGGAAATGATGTCGATCTTCATTATTCACAGTTTTGTGTCTTTTATGAACATTGAAGCTCAGTCACTGAACACCTTTTCTTAGGAGTATATTGCTAGCTCTCTAGTAGGTATTTTCAAGTTTTAAAATTATGTAAAGTGGAATAATTAATTCTTTGACAAGAAAATGTTTTATCAATAACCGATTTAATAACGCAAATATATATGATCGAGGTGAATTACTTTATACTAGGCCGCATTGCAGTACAGACGGTATTGCGTTTACTACAAGTTACTCCTCTAATTTTGGATCAGTCGCAAGTGATCCTGACTTACAGCAAAAGTCCTGTCGAGAGCAGCTGTCGATTCTCTCGCACTGCCGTGACGAAAGGGCCGAGGATTGTACTCTGACTTTACTAGGCAAGCTCGTCGAAAGGGGGAGAATGGTTGGGAACATTTCAATGTTGAGTTGCTGAAACGTGCCTCAGTCGAGCAGAAGAGCATGTGCAGGCCCTGGTGTCGCTGTTCAGGGAGCCCAACTGTAGCCCGGCAGGTCTGCGAGGCTTCTTCAAGAGGGCCTCAGTAAATTTTACTGAAAAATGTAAAATACGCATATTTTAAACTGTCACGTAATGAACGCTTTGAGCGAAAAAGTTTATTTGTCTTTATTTGATGTAGTAATGTATGCAGGACTATTTGGATGTACGAATGTATGCAAGGAATGTAGGGTTTGATATAAGACCATTTTTATGAATATTAATCCCTGAAATTTAAATACAAGGACTTGATGCGCCAAAATTACTTAAGTTAAAGTTTTCTTTATAATAACATTGGATAGTAGTAGAATACAGGTGTCATTAACTTCTCAACTAAAAACGAAAAGCAGGCAGACCTAAAACCATTGTCTATAAAAGTATATCTCAAACCACAAATGAAAGTGGAAATGAGTATCATTTCTAGTCATTCCTACCAAAATGTCAGATTTTAAAATTATTTGTATAATTTGGTAATTTTTTGAATGTAAATGGCATCTAGTTTTATTAATATCGTTTTAGACTTAAGTGAGCTAATAATTTATTTGCTTGGATCACGTGATTCAAATTTTACGAATTGTATGTTTGTGAACATGGCGGCATTTGAACGACATATGAGGCTCCTAATGTTTTACAATTTTAAAAATTTGGAAGTGGAAAGCCGCCGCAGCTGGAAATATTCAATGAGACCGCGCAGAAGAGTGCCTGAATGGAAGGACTTACAGATGTGTTGACAATTTAGGAGACAAAATTTCCCCCTTGAAGATGGGAAGCGAAAGGAAAAATGTTTGAGTTCGATGGCAGCTCCTTGGTTAGGAATCTGCTGTGCAAGTTGGAAAGTACCCAGACCTTGCTCCTTTAGTCGATCTTTTGTTCCGTAGTTAACAAAATCATGTGAATTGGCAAACTTTAAAAGTACCGTGAATTGGAATCGATATTGGAGAATTCTTTTCTAGCAAACTGAAGGAATTTGTCTCTGATAGGATTAGAAATCTCATGAAGAAATAGAAAGGAAATAATTTTCAATAGTGTTTAAAAGCATATTTACGATTAAATTTCACTAAAATATGTATATGATTTGATTATCGTATTTATTTTACAATTCGATATTATCAATAAAACTAGAAGACGCACCTCGCCATAATGGCGAGACAAATGATCCGTATTTCTTAAAATATTCTCTTATTTGCGGTAACTCTGACAAATGTAATTTACAGTATCACTGATACGGATTGCCTTCTCTGGCAGTCTCGCTGATTCGTTACAAATACGGACCCAGGAATTTTCTCCCATATAAATCCTTTAAGAGCGTGACAGAGAGAGCGTGACGGATCAACCAAACAACTCGGCACTATAATTATTATTAATATCATTATCAATATCATTATCATTATTATTATTATTCTAGTAGACGCGTCTCCCAAAAATGGCGGAAATATGATGTTAATTTCTTAAGATGCCCTCTAATTTACGGTAACTCAAACATAAAATGTTGTCAGCATTACAGATACTGGGCCTTCTCTGGCAGTCTCACTAATTCTGAGTACGGACCCGGGAATTTTCTCCGGTCTAAATTTTTAAGAGCGTGACAGAAAGACGGACGGACCAAGGAAGCACCACTGGGCTATGGTTATATAATAGGATGACACTACATCCACACTGATTCATTCACTATCTCCATCAATATATAAATATTTTATTTGAATTTATGATTTTACGATTTAAGAATATTGGTTAGAAAGCTTCGCAGCATAATTGAATTAAATGTTCATTTGTTGAATTCATACCATCTTAGTTCACTCAGTTTTGTATAGCAATCAATCAATCAGTTTTCCTTGTAGGTGATGTTCAGGGCTACGTTATTAATGATTTATAATAATAGTGATCGTGTCACGGTGAGGAACTTTTCAATACACATTCACATATTTTAGGATACATCCGGTAGTACCTTTAGGTCTCCGGGATTTCAGTTTTCCGCGCACTTTACCTCTTTGAATTTTTACTCCGTTTTTGATAGCTCTTGTCTTTTCCTCCTCTCAATTCTTTACTTCCTCTTTCTGTGCGCATGGTATCCTGTGTAGGAACACACCTAGTGCATATATTTCGTGTTTCCTATAGACCATTCTAAATGGTCCTTTGTTTCCGTTTTCTTTGGATTGCATTTTATGAGGATAGGAAGCTGTAAATTAACTAGTAAACTGTCTAAACTTTAGTTTTGTGGCTGCGGCTGTAAGTATGAGGATAAGGAGCTGTAAATTAACAAATTAACTGTCTAAACTTTAGTGTGGTGGATGCTGCAGCAAGAAAGAAAAAAATAGTTTATTCCGAAATCAGTCGCAAACAAAGTATAGACATTAGCATTCATTCTTCGAAGAAAAACAGAAACTGGCAACTGATCACTGGGATGCCACCTCATTATTCCGCTGGGGACGTGATGCAACGCAAAATTTGCTTCAAGTATTTTTGTGCAGTTACCAGATCGAAATGGTTAACACATTTGCTCTCGTCGCGTAAGTTAGTTTAGTTCTTCCATGACAGCGTGATGATTTTTTAATAAACATTTTAATTTTATCATCGTAATGGCTCTCTGCCATCATAATTATATTATCAATGTACCTTTAAATAGCAATTTTTCTTATCGAATAGACTATAATTTGGAAGTACTTTGTAAACTGTACGTAATAAACGAAGACGCACATGAGCGTTAGCAGCAAGAGCTAACGATGACGACTAAGTATAGCTAAATAGCAGTGGAGCTGAGGGTAGCAAACTGCTACTCGACGCATCTGTGCGTCATATGGGGCAGCGAACTTGTGAGTAAAAAGTGACCTTTTCAGACGCCGTGACGGCCTCGACCCACGGGACCGGGGCCGGGGGCTGGGCCCAGGAGTGCACGGCCCCCCACCGCCGCCTCGACCCGACCAGAGGGACCGCAGGAAAGGTATGCAGCCTCGATATTTCCCCTACCTTTTGTTACTCGACTCCCTCAACCTGGGACTTCTCATCAACATTTTATTGCCTTCAGTTTTCGTATTCTTAGATACCATCTCAAAGTGGATCGTGCAAAACCGTTTTATTTAACATCAGAATACTTCTCACATGAGGAGATAATATTTTATTCTAGCTTTGATTACCATTTAGAAAGATGGTGTGTTTTAGAGTCTATGTATAGAGAATGGTTGAATTTTATGTATCGCATGTACTGCAAACGACGAAACCTGACCATCCACCTCTTGTTTGCGGGCTGCGTCAGAAAATCTTTTGAAGTAGCAATGGGTTTTGCCACTCTTTGAGGTAGTCTTTCCTGTGTCAGAATGAATTTGATGAGAATACCATAGAACTATGATAGTTTAAACTCAAACTATTAAGAAATTGTAATGCTTCTAACTTTAAACTAGACCATAGAATGTTCAACACTAGCGTTCCGATGGTCGTTCCGTACAGAGCAAACCTCGCTATACGATTGGGTCCCGTTGCTGGAAAAAGCGATGAATCAAAGGTAATTTTAAGCGAAATATTCTATAGCAAGGTGCATCTCTTCTTAGATTTTCGGTAAGCGTTAATTTTATGCTGGAAAATATTTTTAATTCTGTTAAGTCTTTAGTCCCATTACCTATTGTCAGAAGTGAACTAAGATGTGAACACGAACAAATGCTGAGTGGATGAGAGATAACTCAACGAAAAGTATGAACATCTTCGTCACGAATTCAAATCAGGATTGTTTCAAACATCCAGGTATTAATAATTTGGCACGACGCTTCCTTAACCGCCAAAACATCAAAGTTCGACGGGGAAATCTTCCAGTAAGTGGTACAAGTATTCTGGCGCTAGTCATACGTATGTATGTCAACCAGAACAGAGGAAACAAACCATCGTGCGAGCTCGGTCGATATCATTCTAGAAATTCGAAGGGGCGTATTACATGCGGCAGCTTATCGTGAATTTAACAGTTTATCATCTGCTACGGATGCGAAACAAGGACTTACAGTTTATCACGTCAAGCAGTAAGGAAATCTCCATTTAAAAACTTTAGGGTTTATAGCGTGGACAATATGAGTCAAACCAATCATCGAAGACAGTAAAATCATTCCTCAATACTCCCAAAATTGAATGGTTTCCCAGGAGGTGGGCCTGGCCTGCCCCGCGCTCTTACGACCGACACTGGCGAAACAAAAGTCAGCGGAATGACTCACATGAGAAACTTCCCCTGCTGGCTTCTTTGTCATCTCACCGAGCCCCTGTTGAATGAATTCCTTTTCCCAAGACGTGGGGAAGCAAGCTTAAAAATATTCATTGATGCATCGTTGTCGACTAATGATGTGACATGAGAGAAATGTTAACTTCGCACATCGTCATCGCACTGTGGATTTCAGTAATCCTTCATAGTTTCAAGTTATTATTTCTCCATAAACGGTCGTTTTAAAGGTACAGCTTTTAAGTTTTGCCGGTAATAAGTGAAAAATTATACGATAGGGAACCGTTGGCTGGGTAAGTGCTCAATTAAGTGATTTATATTTAGATAAACTTTTGGAAATTAACGCTTGTTAGTTTCACAAGGAATACATACGTATGTAAATGGATATTTATGCAAATTGAATAATTAAATACCTCGTAAATAAATCATATCTTCTCGGGATTGAAGATCTTAGAAGGACTGACACTGACGAAAAGAAAGAAGTTCACTTTATACTCAAGTATTTGAGATGAAACTATATTTTACTCAATTGACCAAACTTGAATTCATTTTTTCCAGGATAGGACAAAAGAGATGCTTACCGCAGTTTTACTCGTGTCTCCAGACATAATTTTTACTTACGGCTCAAAATGTTGGGTGTCCCACGCTACGTACGAACAGAAGTTACCATGGCGCCCTCGAGCTGACGCTCTCCTTTACTCAGGCTCACAAGAAAGAAATTCATTTAAGAATATCGTTCACAAGTTTGTAAAGTATTCAATCAAATAAATTTCACCATTCGTGTTTAAGGTTGCTACTTCCAACCCTATGATGCATAAGCTCTCTTTTGGGGCTAGTACTTGTATTTAATCGCACTTCTTGATGGAAGAAATTCTGATTTCGGTATTATTATTTTTTGTCATGCTATTACTCGTCATAATACTTTTCGATCCGAACCTGGTGCGCATGTTTGAGTTCATGGAACATTATATGTACTCGAATTTTAATCTGAGCACACATTCGTAGGAATCGATCGTTTTACTTCATTTCACATCCGACGAACACGCCAATGTATATTAAGAGTCGGTGGTCGTGAGCTAGAGTAGCGCCTGGATACCGACACCAACGGACGCGTTAAAATAGGGTGAGAACAGTACCTACAATGATATTTCTGATAGGAATTTTATGAGGAAATGCGTTACAAGATCAGTGGCTGAAAATTATTTTATACCGGACATATTTGAAATACAGAATTGTCATTCGTGCACCTGGTACCTACACCGTTGAGTTGCGACATCGTACTTCACCGTTTCTTTTAATTTTTGTATTGCCGCGTCCTAGCGTCTTGTGGCCAGTGTAAATCTTGTGGCCTGAGCCTGTCCTATGATGATTGGGCTCGTGCTCATTTCCTTAAACTTTTACTCCTGACTACAAGGTATGTGTTGTACAAAAGCGTTATTAATATTTAGTGTTTAGAAAACTTTACCATCTGAACAAAAAATTATCCAAATAATTCGTCTGGGATTTATGAGGAATTCTTTGATTCCTTTTCATCTCGGAGACGGTATAATAGGTTTTCATGTGCATGAGATTAGGCAATAAATGATCATTTATTTGATACATTACATTGTAGTACGCTGCTAACTATGCTGATTTTCAAATTAGCATAGTTACCAAGCTGTTAATTTTTGTATAGAACCTCACCGCATCTCGCATTCCTAGAAGGATTTTACCTCAAAATAAACTTTTACACTCTGCTACTTTTCTGCTCTCTCAAGAACGAGTCGGACTAGTTTGCAAGATACGCTCTTGTTGCCAGTCACGCAGCAAATTTTCTTGTGCCTGGTCTGGTGGCTTGACACGATGTGGTATTGGCTGAGCCTCTCGTTGTACCGTCCTTCCCTCTTGCAAGACGACTTTCCAAAAGGGGAGACCTGGTCCATTTGCTCCCATCTTTTCTGGCGCATTAACATTAACAAAGCCGTGCTCCATCGCACGCCATCGAGATTTCCATTCGCGTTCTTGAATCACTATGAGATACTCTGATGCTTGCTTCCTAGGCAGTTTCCGTCTACATTTTACATGATTTACTCTGTCATATCGCTCTCTTACAATTCTCTTGTAATGTATTTCCTATCAGCTCAAACACTTCAACTCACTCTCTTCAAAATATTCATCTCACGCGTTCACTTTTGCACTTCCTTATTCATCATTTTATTTACCCGTAGCATTCCAGAATTAATTTCAGCTTACCTATACGTTTATTCTATTCTTATACAATTTTTAAACTTGTGATATTACCTGAATCTGCGACTACGGTCACATCAGGCCGATGGCAGGAAAAATTCATTTGCAACCACGACTATTAAAATTTAACATAAACCATTGTCTTTTTTCATTAGTAACACACAGTTGTTAAGGTACATACTCGAGATTAATATTTACTGCTTAGTTAACTCAAAAAAAAGACACTGAATTCAATCAAACATAAAAATTCTACCGCTCACATTTCACTCAAAGTAACTTTTGTCGCCTCGAGTTGAGGAGCCGCTCCTCAGGATATAATACGGCTCACCTACACGTCGCCTCGAGTTGAGGAGCCGCTCCTCAGGATATAATACGGCTCACCTACATGAATTCGCCAACCGTCCTCGGCCCAGGACAGTTGACAAAAATTGAAATTATAATTAACGACTTTGGAGAACTCGTTATAGGATTCAACAAAGAAAATCTAGGGAAGTCAAATTACTTACGACAGTCTGGATAATGATCAATCGCATCAACATCGTAAAATAGCGATCAGGTGTCGTACGAAAGCAATCTTGAAAGTCAGTCCAATCTAATCTGTACTCAAAATAAAAATTTATAGAAATCGCAAAACAAAAAACTTGGATAAAATGACCCCTCAAAGGGCATAGGATAGGCCATAGGCAATAGGGGTACGTTAGTTAGGTTTGTCTATCCTATGCTATGGGGACTAGTGCCCCCAGGGGAGCACTGCTAGGGTACCTCAGCTTTAGATAGGCCTTCGGGAGTTCTATCTTTCGTGCCCACTTGGCTTCTTTCCGTTTTCATTCCTTCTTCGTTTTTTCTTAGTTGATTTTTCTTCCTCTTCCTTCTTAATTTGCAGTTTCTATGCGCAGGGGACCTTGTGTGGGAACACACCTTGTGCATAGATTCCCCGTTCTCCTAAGTCCATACTCAATGGTCCCTAATCTTTCGGTGCGAGTTAGTCTGGGTTACTGAAGCGCTGCTATCATTAGCACTTCTACTACTACTTGGATGAAATGTTTGAGGTGCGCAAGAAAGTAAATTTATTGCTTTTAGGCTTTATATTGTAGCATTAATTATTTACTGGAACTTCAAAAAACGAGGCCATGATCCGTGAAAAAAGGGGTACGACCTTTCGGGAGTTAACCCCTGCGTCATTTAAGAAAATTTAAGTGCGAGTACAGATAAGTCTCTGAATCGATCAGTATCATTGTTCATCAATTTGCACCAAAAATAATTTAACTGCCTGCAAAGCTGTGTACAGAATGGGACGATGAATCTAAAGAGCTGTGTCCATTTTTGACTATATGTCTTGCAAGATGTAATTCCTCATTCCTGAGTGAAAAAATATCATTTCGAATTGTGCTCAATGGAGCCTGACCGGCTGGTCGCGCTCGCTGTGCGGGCCTCTGGGAGCTCGTGTGAGCCAGCGTCCGTCACGTCGCTCGCTTCAAGTTTCGTGTAATTTATTTGAAAAATGCCTGAATTAAAATGATACTCGGAAAATAAATGTAGAATAAAATGCTAGCTTCTATTACTTTCAGTCGCGAATGAAGTAAGTTATCGCTTAAATAGCGTGTGGACAAATGAGGACTAACAATTAAGTTATCGCCCTTATAGCGTGTGGACAAATGAGGACTAACAATTAAGTTATCTCCTATATAGCGTGAGGATAAATAAAATTAACTATTAAGTTATCGCCTATATAACGTGTGGACGCATAAGGATTAACACTTTAATTAAAAGCATTTCTCTATTTCAGTGAGATTTGACGGGGCTTATTGGTAGTTTATTATTCATTTTTCAGGTCTAGGATAACTATCCTTTACCCTAGTTACTCAGTATCCTTTATCGTTTATTTTTTACTCCCATCCGAAGAATCCTTTTTCCACCATCTCCAATTTCTTTTCTTTCAGATTTTGCCCGAAAATATTTTTTTTTACCGTTGGATTGTTCGGAACTGATCGTAGGATCTTAAATTAGCGGCGTTAGTTTGAGTTCATTTTCAGTGTACGGTACTGTGCTGTAAACTGTACAAAATTTCCCATGTTTTTCCCTTTGTTCTAAAATGACCAAACTAGTTCAGTTTTGTAGAGCGAGTGTGTGCGTGCAAGAAGGTATTTCACCAATCTTAAACACATGCGAGTGTGTAGTTCACATCCACGGTCATTCCTCACGACTACTCACCGACTCACCCTCCCCGAACTTTCAGAAAACGGATTGTAAGAGAACCTGACCAGAATCGACGAAATCTTTTCCCTAAATCTGCAATTAATATGGTCATACTTCGTTATTTTTTGTTATTTGGGTTTTCGAGAGAACGGAGTTCAATTGCATGACCGTTCTTCTAGCTCCATTAGGTTACCTCAATTTTTTTAAGTATTTTAGTACCACCATGCAAAAGAATTGAGAGCTCATTCTATGATCTGTCATAGTTTCCTTTACGACTGAAGAGTTTAGGCATCACACCACGAAAAATTGTGAACTCTTCCTATGTTCTACCCCATTCTCATTTACGACCATATTTGGGTTCATCTCAAATTTCGTATCAAACCGTACACTACATTTTAAAATGAACATTATCGATGAATGATTCATCAGTTTGGAAAGTAAACAATTAGGTTCTTTAGATTGCACTGAAATGATACACCCTTTAATGGGTGGTCCCGTCATCACCGGTTGCACATACTGTATCTATTTGCCTGGGTGTATTTATGACTTGCCCTGGTCTTTTGATTTCTCATTGGTGTTTTTTTTATTCAACATCGTGTTCTCTTGTTTCTTTCATCTGCATGCTGCTGACCTAGCAGTATTTGTGTCTGTAGAGATATCAGTGTATATCGTGTGCTCTATTTCCGATTTCATAGTTTCCCCCCGAGCTGTATTCTCGTCTCCCTTTGCTAGCGGGAGAATGGCAGGGATTTTTGCCGCTCCATCCATATTTAGCTCATCGGGAAATAACCGCGAAATACTTGCCTAGGCAATTATTTCACTGACATTACTCTTAAAGAATTTGTTCTTCACTGACAGAGGCTTTCCAGTGTCACGTTTTGGTGTTCTTTAGTTCTGAATGTTTTTTAGTGTCGTCCTTTATTTATCAAGTAGCTCTGAGGCAAATTTGAACATGAGTAGTGCACGCATGCCGTCTTCCTCAAACGCCATTATGTGTTTTATGGTCTAACGTATTTCTAACCGCCGAAAAAATATTTTTTCTGAAATAACCCAGCCAACTCATTGCATTCCCCGAGTATGGGTCATAGTGCCTTGCGAAATTATATCGTCTTTTATGATGATTTTGGGAGGAATACCTTCGCATTACACACATCGCTCTGCTGCTATCTTACTACTTATTTTCATCCTGTTGCTTCGAAAACTGCCTGTTTTAATGTGCTTCGGTTTCCTAACTCTCCAACACGAGTCATTTGTACTTATCCTGAGCTGTGTATTTTTTTGCCGGTAACTATGATGTAGATTTCAGTTGCGACTATTTTTTAGTGTAATAGGACTGTGTCATTTCTCCATTTTACCTGAAACGTTGCTCAAGCCACCTTAATTTTATGGCTCTGATGAGCCCTCAGCCTTTATACTTTAGCGATGAGGGCTCTCGGCTCTTTTGCTGCTTTTACCATGAAGAATTTATTGTACTGAGTTTTGACATCGTTCGAAGTGTAGAAGTTAAAACCCAGCTGTTACCTGTTATCGCATTCTTTTTCCGTCTTTTATGTTGCCAAAGTTTTTACTGAGCCTGCCACTGATACTTTCTATTCCTGTTGGCACAGTGCATTTGAAGGTAAGGTCGCTGACGCCTACGTCGCCGCTGAAACTCATCTCCACACCATCAGATTCTGGTACTGATTACCAGGGATTTGAGTTGGTACTTATAAGTTCGAGTAGCGCTTCTCAATTGATTTTCATCTTAGCGGTGGTGGAGGAAAGTCTTTGTTCTTTCGTTTAATGGGCGACGACAAATTCCACCGCCGTTCAGTAGTTCGTGCCGTTAATTTCACGTCCATAAATACTCCTGACTTTATCGAGCGTCTGATCCACGCTTCTGTGTACCGCATGCAATGTGAATTGGCATTTTAAATACCCATCGTGAAAATTAAAATGTTCACTTACCGTTGCTTGGCATGGTACTTAAGGGACTACAATTTCAAACACTATGATTAATCTATTGTAATTTAGTTGTACACATAAGAGCCAAATAAGCTACAGCATCTGCAACAGAAACGTTCCGACAATTTACTGCTTCAGCCTTTCTCCCTTCTCTGTTTTCCAACTAAAATTCAACACTAGCCATTATTATTTTTCTAATCGCAACGTGCTTCCTCAGATTCCGTCATAGGATTATTTTCCGACCTGGTGGGACCAAATTCAACACAAGTTAACAATGTAGCAAACTTAAACGTACGGAATCGAAGGAAACCTACCTCGACGAAACCGAAGTCCGTCTCATTTAGTACGCCTAGCAAATTTCATCTCGATGACGAAAAGTGCTCAGCCCATAATGGGCGATGGTTTGAAAAATTTGCTGATGGGATAAAAATCACGCATGGTAAGGACACTACGGAAAAACCGAATGCGAAAGATGACGAAAGTTCGGAAGCTCCTGTGACAGCGAATGGGTCTTTTTCAACGTTGGACTGGATAAGTAAAGTTTTAAGTGGTCCAGGTGCCATGACCCATAATGCACAAGAGAATGAAAGCATGGGAAACGTATCTAGTAATAAAGAAGATGCCCCTGACAAGTCAAGCTGGTTAAACAAAATTAAACAAAGTGCCGCAGTGGCGTCCACGTTCTTGCCTCTCCAAGACGAAAGCGAAGCCCCTAAAAATAAAGATTTTGTTGGGAACTTCGTCGATCCTAGTCAAAATTCCACGTTATTGGAGAAAGTTGGAGCAGACTCTCGGCATCGGACTCGTGAAGAAATCAGTAAATTAGAGAGGGCCCTCTCTCAACAACAAGCGGTACGATGAATACTTGAAACGATAGTAGTATTTACTCAGTAATTCAATTTAGGTATCAAGTACTACCAATAGCCTTCAAATTTTAAACCCGCTTCACGTCGCGTAGTTAGGTTATTTTTCAGCTTGTGCACTGCCGCTAGTGTTTCTGCAGTTTACCAGGAGAGAGTCGCAGTGGTGAAAAAAATATTTTCCAAATGTTGCGCTTTTCTACTCCTGCAATCGCTACCCTGGGAAACTCATCACTTGCTGCTCGATGTTATGCGTCCTTTGTTCTAAGCTACAAATTGATATCGCCCTTCTTTTCCTACCAGCTTCAGTGATGTCCTCGCTCGGTGTTGACCAAATACTTTTTCCTAATCTCTGCCCAGCCTAATCGACGATAATTGTTTATCAGCTGCTTTGTTACCTTTCAATGTAAGATGCTTCGTTTGACAGGAAAAGTGCCTTTAAGTGTTTGCATTGTGTGATAAATTGCCTTGTACACGTCCTTAACTCTTTACCTTTCTTCTCTCACTCAATGTAGACCCTCGTACAGTAGGTAATACAAAACCCGCCAGCGACTCGATACAGGTGAGTTGCTTCCACCACTGACATGCGACTCCAACTTGTGTGTGTTATACCTTATGTTTGAGCATGTTCTCTTGAGCGTCCGACTGTGCTTCATTTGATCTTGACCTTCAGTTAACTTCTCCGTCTGTCATTGCCGTTATCCACGTGCTAGCCTGCATCAAGTCTCGTTTTTGAACGTGCGCTTTCCGACGATTTTAGGCCGTTTCAAGATTATCTTTGATATTTTATCACCTGCTTATTACTTCTTAGAAATATTTTCCTCAAATTCTAAAGAAATGCAATGCGTTACTTTTTCCCGAGAATCCGAGAGTAAGACTGATTCTTTTGATTACCTCTGGGAAGTAAACGTCGGACTGTCCTCTAAAAATATTAAAGAGGAGAAAAGAGCGAGAAGAGGACACACGCACTGGCCGCGCGTAGCATGCTTGCCTTATTCTGCATGGCTTAGCTCGCGAATAGCAACCAATGCTTCATGTTTTACCTTGTTACAGTTTGTAAACGCACGATGGCAATGAACTATTGGAAACCGACGGCGGAAATTTTGGCATAATATCACTACACATTTGTAGTTATGCTGGGTTATTTCTGAAACTATAAGTTCGTAGGCAATAGTTGCTATGAACAGACATGTAACATCATGAGCTTTTACTGAAATAAATTTGCAAGTTTATTTCATATGGCATGAACAAACTCTAGAACTATTAATTGTATATTACATGTAAATTTGTGTTTCAAGGTGATTGATATTGTACTCGAACTAAGCAAGCTCGTTCACTCAAGTATCTTTTATGTTTCTGCATATTGTTTTGCATCTTCAACTAAATATGTTGGGGTTTGTGCGAGTGCCACCACAGATCGTGTTTCAGGCTCAGTCATCAAAGTTATTTCGAGTGCTCAACTCGGAGAAACGAATACATGCGCGTGAAGCCTGTCAATTGTATTCCAGTGTCATACACGTATCCCATTGTCATATGCGCTCATATAGAACAAGAATCACTCTTATGTTGCCTTTGAATAGTATTGTATGTGACCCAGATTTGGGTATTCATAGGCCTTACTTCTTAGCTACTTTAATTCCATGATTAAAATTCGTTTCTCTGAGTGCAAAGTTCCTCGTTCACGATTGCATAAATTTCAATGCACACGAAGCTCATTTTCCGAAATAAGATAGTTGTCATGCACCACTCAGACAAGGATTCTAATTTGAATAAAGTTTTTTCGTGTAACTATTCTATTCTGTTAATCGACTTTCGTAGAACGATATTTTACTTACATGCCATTAGTCATCTTTCGTTCTTAATTTTTAGAGCTAACGTTTATGAACTCGTCCAATCTCATGGAAATCGTATCAATTTCGATATTTCGTTTTTTTTCTGAAATCGAATTATTTATTTCCTTAGTTCTACTTTCGTTGAACAATATGGAGGAAAATGTGTACGGCATAGTCCTATCATCGAAACCGTAATACCGAGACATCTTGTTCATCCTTATCGTTTCCTTAGCTCGTCGGTCGAATTTCATTTTTGTTTACTCCGACCTTTTGTAACTAAAATAAAACTAAAATCTCCCACGTCCCTTTGTAAATACCTTAGATGCGTAACTAAACATCCTTCCCTTTCGTACAATTTAAGCTAAGGAGCAGTGCACTCGACTTTCGCTGCTCTATAGGTTAATGTTTCCGCTTTACTGTAGCAAGTAAAGATATAGACGAAGTTTTGGTCCTTTCTCGAAATTGCATTTTATTATTACGAGCTTTATACTGAGGTAGCGCTGTAATCATTTTGCAAGTGTTGCTTAAGCGGTAAAATTATTAAACGTAGAAGTCGTTAGTACAAAATAGTTCACCATATTTTGATAGTCTAAAGCGACCAAATACTTTCGAGATATATGCCAATCATTTAGTGCTTTAGAAATACTTTAAAAGGGAGCAGTTGATGTTCCAGTAACATTGTACTGGAAGTGAGATGAATATCTGGAAGTACGTATACCTTTGCATTTTCGAAATGCTTCTTGCATAGCTCATATCAATAACATACCTAATGAATGTATATGATAAATTAACAAAGACTTTGTTTTTATCAAATGGTAACCGTACGTGATCGCGCAGGACACGAGGGGGGACCCCCGCCCAGACCAAGGATGGACCAATACCAACGACCCTCAGGGGAGAGGTGGTAGATCGCTGTCCCGTGACCGATCATCCGTGGCAGGAGGTAGTAGAAAATCAAACGATCTCGACCCAGCGACCGAAGGCGAGCCACCTCCTGCCATATCCTCTGCTGATCTTGATCAGTTAATGGAAGACTTTGACCTGAACGATCCTTTGGACGAGCCTGCGGCCCCGGTCTCCTCAGCTGCCACCACTGCTCCCACAAATGCAACTAATGGTAAACCAGCTGAGAAGCCGGCGGGGTTAGCAGGAGCTTTGCCGGGTGGATTAGGGGCTGGCCTGTCTTCGTTGCCCAATCCAATGGGAGATGCCAATATTATGGGTAAACTAGGAGACCTTGCTACTCAAAATCCGGTAACAGATGTTATGTCCAAAGGAAAGTCATTCCTTTTTAAGAAATTTGGTCTTTGAAACTCAATGGCATTTAGCATGTTATTTTTAAGCGTAGCATATTGTCTCACTACCCTTCATAATACCAGATTAATCTGTTTCTGTATTGTGATGTTTATCTGTACCCGAGTACCGATACAGGAAAAAAAATTTTTCTCTATTATCATCTAGTGCCATTTGTTAACAGACAAAACTTCTGAGGGGACTGCAAGAATCGTTTGCCTTCTTATCCGAGTATAGAAATTTATTTCAACAATTGTGTTCATGAAACCACATGGCAATACATCTGAAGATGATTACCATTTTCCAAGATATTAGCATTAGTTTTTTCTTGTACATTTTGTAATATATGTATAATTTGTTTTTAACTTGCTCATTCTCGTCGAATTGTCTCGCCTTCTGTGGGTGGCTAAGTTAAAGTAGTAATGATTCGCGGTAGGAGTTTGTGATGGTAGTCTCTAGTCTGTTGAGATGGTGAAACTTGTCTTCAATTAGTCTTCTGCTGCCAGCTCTGTTAGTTTGTCGACGAATGAACATGCTATGATCGTTGATCAGCACGTTGAACTGTTGCGTACCGACGCGAGCTCTGTGGCAATACGGAGACAGTCTCCGGTTCCGCGCTACACAAACATGTCTGGATCGCCTTAGAATCGTGTCGGTCGTTAGGCAGGAATAATTTTCTCTTAGACAATATGCAGTCATCTGCAGGTAAGCGGCACTGTGAATGTCGTACCCTACCACTCATGTAACTAGTTTTGACACATGAATAATCTTATTTTTGTATGCTTTCGTGTAATCGATGTAATCGATTACTTGTATTACATTTGCTTCCAAGATACCTGATAAAGATCAAATACGAATCATTTCCGTATAACTCGAAGTCCTAACTTTAATTAGCAGTTCACCGTAATATTCGAATGCATTACTTCTGAGTAGCTAGCTGAAATAGAAATTCCTGGAATGAACAGCGAAAAAATAACCGCATAAAATAGAACGGGACCATTCTAAAGGTTATGAATGGCGTTGAGGATGAAGAGGTACAAAATTTCACACCTACCAGAAAGTGGTAAACCAAATATTCAGCCTTTACCAAACTTTGCAAGAAATATCGGTTTTTGAGAAATTAGTTGTTTAATGTTTGAAAGGAGGAAAAGGAGGAAATTTGGAAACAAATTTCCCACAAATTATTTATTTATACATTTACTTAACAGATATGATCACGGTTCATTTCAAAACTCCCGTTGTCCCGTAGCCTTTGGTATAGATTTGAAAACGTTCTATGACCTGGTGTATAACGGTTCGGGAAACGCTCTTGGCATAGCGCGGCTGCCGGTCTGGAGTTACGCAGCATCATAAGCAAGGCAAGTCTGTCATTTGTGNAAAGTTCTTGTTGCCGCGTCACAACAGAGAATGTACACACCCACATAGGTAAGCAAAGTTACCTTGCCTCATGATCTGTAACAATCTAGAAGTTACCGGTCTAAACATTTCCATCAAATACTTCAAAAACTTAACGTTTTTGATCAAAGCGTCGTAGAGGCATGAGTGTTTAATTTGAATTTTCCTGTAGGCGTGAAATTTTGTACCTGTTTATTCTTAACACCCTGTCTATTAATTAATACACACTTTACAAGGTTTACGCATTAAAATCGTACAACAGTCTAAATAATAAACCAGAGCTTTTTAGTCTCCCAATGACTGCCTAAATATTTACATCATCGTTAATAGGTAAATAATTCGAAAGATAAAACTTGAAACTGCACGAGGTATCAAAAGGATCGTAGCTAGATTAACTACCCATCTTTCTGTCAGAGAGCCAATGAAAGTTAAATTATTATACTTTTTTGGTTTTTCTAGGAAACAAATTACCGTCAATTCTCCGTATATTTATAATGCGAGACCGCATGCTTAATTATTAAAAATAGCACTTCATGACCACTGAACTGAAAATGTATTGAATTGGATGGAGGTTTTCATTAATCTATGTGATGCTGTTAGAGACGTCATGAACTAGAAATATTGAAATTATGTTCTACAATGTGATTATAATATCTTTACCATTTCATACTGACCAAGGACAACTTAAAGTCACCTCATGATATCAATTCAATCAGTTCGAGGTTATCGCTCGAGTAATTATAATAACTTGAATATATTAATTTAAAGTTTTGAAACATGCTTTTACAATGTAGACTATTCGCAATTACTCTTAATACAATTCTTTAGAATCGTAGATTAGAGTTTCACTCACTGTACCGCATATTTCATCATCTTTCTATTCTTAAACTAAATCATAAGGTGGTTGCATAACTCTGTATATCTAGCTTCAATAACTGCACGCTTCTCTTTAATCCAAACAATTGAGGATTATTTGCATGAATTCACCTTTTTGAATAAAATTTTAATTCAACAAATTTCATATATATCAGTTCACGAAAGTCTTTGAAATTATTTTACAGGTCACAGATTATGGTCACCGATTCTATTTGCCTGCGTAAAGGTTCATCTTTCAAGCCCTTGCAAAATCTGTGACTTGTCAAATTTTCTGCACTGGGTCATAAAATAGATGGAAGCAGGAGTGCTTCAGTGTGCTTTCATGGGTGATAGTCAACACTTAGGTCATAAATATGGATAATGTTCGTATTTACCGCTATAATTCATATGAATTCTATAAAAGTAGGTTAACAAGCTAATAATTTAGTCACAGTTTGGTAACTGAAATTATTTTAATTGATAACTAGAGTGCACCAGACTAGATGGACTATAAGCTAAATTCAATTAGATTCGTAGCGTGTAAAATCGACTTGGAAACTTTAACGAGCCCGCAGGTGAAATTTCAATTCAAACCGAAAAATTTATTTTACTCTAATTTGGTCGATGGAATGGTGAGAGCCTATGACTTGGCCTAATGGACGTGTACGGTTATGAAGACAAGCATATATGAAAATGGTGGGACCTCAAAACTCGAGTGAAGGTCACCCGCCCTTCATCTACTTGAATGGGAAGAGTACATTTGCTTTGGGAAGAGTACATTTGTCCTAATGGAGCCAGGCTCACGTAAATAGTGAACGCTCCGGTAAACTAACACTGGAATAATTCATAATATGCTCAGCTTCTCTGCTGAGAAGTTGTAACTCCCACGTGAGAAAATTGCTCGAAATATATCAATTAAACGGATATTTTATTCAAAGGTATGAGGGTGGTTATAACCATGGAAATTCTTCTCAATTTTGTGGCACGAAACGATGAAGTGAGTCAGCTTGTAGAAAAAAAGAAAATTACAAAATACTCTCGTATTTTATAAAATATCTCCCGCATAAAAAATATAACTTGAGTTAACGCACTGAAGGTTCGGGTAATGAAACTTTGAATTGATGTGACTTCCTGAAGCGTACCATAAATCGGCGTTTGGGATTGACGTGACTTCCTCAAGCGTACCATAAATCGGCGTTTGGAATGGAGGTTACTTCGTGAAGCGTACCATAAATCGGTGTTTGGCATCGAAGTTGCTTCGTGAAGCGTACCATAAATCGGTGTTTGGAATTGAGGTTACTTCGTGAAGCATACCAAAAATCAGCGTTATCAAAGTCGGCAAATAGTATGAGTTGTCACTATATCATAGAGCCGATATAAGCACTGCTGACCAACTTTTTGTAAGTGTTTAAGTCTTAAGCCTAGATAGATTTTATCCGTAACATGAGGCTGCTGCCACTCACGTTCGTTCGTGGTAGGCGATGGCGATCTAAGCATGATCATGGAAATAGTGAGTGAGAAATTATCCTGTTTTTAAAAACGGCAATGCTTTGCTCATATCTTACGAAGCACGTGTGAAAAAAATACGCAATGTCGGACCCTGATATTCTATGTAAGCTATGTACTAAATTTAGGTACGCTCTTCAAAAGTAAACAGATATAATTTGTTATCAGACTAACTCGAATAAAAGCTAACTCTAAGGTACTTGATTTACAGATTCTCATATACTTTATGAGTGAATTTACTGTTCATCTAACATTACTTCTGTCAATTCTGTAATATTCTCAGCATTGAAAAGCGGGTATCTTTCGTAACATTTAATTTTATCAAGAATACCAGTATTGAAAATTTGTTTCAGTCTCTGTCCGCGAATTCACAGTTAATTAAATCAATACCTTCAGAACGTGGAGCAACAAAGTCCGTTGGTGAAGTAATCTCGTAAAAAGGTTAATTGGATGAGTTCGTGATTTACCCACTTACGCAGAAATTTTAATCCCTTTGCCGTAGTAAGCTTTGCCCCATGCAATTTCTACCAATAAGATGGTAGAACCCTGGAATGGTGACCCTAAATCTAAGATTACGTGAAGAAACTCTTTGATCTAAGTCCATAGAAAAAATAGAAAATTAAACTACGAGGTATGAGATACCCGAGGTTACCGTTGAAAGGTTTATAAAATTTTCCACTTGCTCTGCATTTCATCTCGGAGCAAAATTATTTATCCCATTTCATATGGTCACGACCCTGGGTTTGCAAGAAGTTATTGTCTTTATGTATATATTTTGTGGCACGATAGATTTTACTACCAGCCCTTGGTTCCTCAAATCCGCGTCTCTGTAATTCCGTGTGATTTATGAAGGAAATGAGGGCAGGTTTGAAGGCATCAATAGAAGTCTGTCGTAAGTACCGACTAGGCTATTAAACACTTATGATACTAGTATTCTCCGTTTCCCAAACTTGCAACACATTTTACAGCCCCCAGGGTTACATACAAATGATTGTGGCGTAAGATGCACGCTGCCCCTCAGGCCAATGGTATTGCCAATCGTTAGTTAACTGAGAGGAAATTGAGTGAAACTTTGTGGCAAATTCACGCTCCTTGTGCTGTACTAAATTAGGATGTTATTTCTCGTGTGTCGTGTGCAAGTAAACTGGTTGTGATGGTGATTAGTTTACTCTGTAACAAAGAATTGACCTATTGTATTCATACATGTATTCCAAGTTCTGAAAATTTTATATTTATTGATTATTGAAATATTCAGCAACCGTACTTTAGTTAAGAAATTTCAGAATCCAAACAAAAATTACCCTTTCAACTAGATGATTATTCAGTGATTCTTAAAAATGCTCTCGGCGTTGGGCTCAATCGATGTTCATGATTCTCTAGAAGTATTGCTTCTCGTTGACTGTTTCCGGGGTTGTTTCGTGCATATCAAGGACGATAATTTGTGCTTTCAATCGTGTATAGTTTTAGCTAGATTTTTATTCTTTAGTCTTGAAGTGGAATTCTGTACCATTGGAGACAATCCAAATTGAGAATTTTTATATTTACCTTCCATAATTCGCATGGCCAATTTTGACCTTACTCACTAATTATAGAATGCAATGAGCGTGACTCTGAAGTCCTTCAACTGCGAACGTTTGAGACCTATTTCTAATTTCTCTCCGTATTCTCTACTATTTCGAATTTTTAGTCAATCGCTGATGACTTTTGACGACAAACGTCCCTGAAATGTATAGTCTCGCTCGTTCTTTTCTTGCTGAACATTCTTATGACATTCATATAAACGTATATTCTTGTTAATGCATAACCAGCGTTCAGTGAATGTTCAATAGATGTCCCTCGTATAGAATAATGCGAAGAATTACCTTGGTCGTTCTATCCGTTAATTAATGCTTTCGATTTTCATTTCTAACAACATTTGGTGTCATTTATGCTCTCGTTTCTCATCCATGTACCAATGGCAACCGATGTTCAATGTATCATAGAAGTTTATGAGTGTAACATAATGTATATATAAAGAACCTCCGTTAGAATAAAACCACTTACAGTCTGTGTTATTTAAATTGTCATACCTCTGTTCCCCTTTAATATATTAACACTGTGAAGCATTAATTTTTGAGTAGGAAAACTGGAACAAGAAAACGTGTATAGCCCGGATGACAGCTATTCCATTGAAGTACGATGGTAGCACGGTGTGCAGGAAAGAAAAGAAAAGAAAGGGAAAAATCGTTATTCCGAAATCAGTCACATACAGAGCCAATGATGATCGGTTTTTCAGTTAGTACAATTAGAGCCATAGAATTAAAACATGAGTCTACATGGAACTTCAAATTGGGATTTGTAAGACTACAATCTAAAAATTACCTGAGGAAGTGACATTCAAACTACGGATCGTGATTCTAAATTCGTTCCTAAGTACGAAAACGTTCCTTCGAAAATTTTCGGAAATCGGCTGATTGGCCTGTAATTTGATGCTGTCTTAATATCACCGGATTTATGCAGCGGCCTTACTACTGAATGTTTCCATTGATCAGGAAATTTGTTTGTGGCAATGGAAGTATTGATTATCAAGCGGATCAGTTGCGCAGTAACAATGAAGTTGTCTTTTATAGATTGAAGCCCCTCAGGGGGCATAGGATGGGCCATAGGCAATAGAGGTAGGTTAGTTAGGCTCGTCTATCCTATGCTATGGGGACTAGCGCCCCCAGGGGAGCAGTGCTAAGCTACCTCAGCTTAAGATAGGCCTTCGGGACTTCTATCTTTCGTGCCCACTTTGCTTCTTTCCGTTTTCATTCCATCCTCGCTATTTTTTATTTGTCTTTTCTTCCTCTTCCTTCTTAACTTGCTGTTTTTATGTGCAGGGGATCTTGTGTGGGGACACACCTTGTGCATAGATTCCCTGAACTTCTAAGTCCATACTAAATGGTTCCTACTCTTTCGGTGCGAGATGGTCTGACTTACCGAAGCTCTGCTATCATTACCACAACCTCTGACCTCTGAAAATAAGTGTTGTAACTAGTACATGTAGCTGTTTCCAAGGGGTTATCAAGTTACTTCCGCAGTCATTAGCTTTATATTGTGCTACAAGGAGTTCACGAAGTCTTAAAAAGTTTTAAAAATTTATTATAGCAGCAATTGACAGATTAATCAGTTCTACTTGTTCCGTTGTACACAATGGTTTTCAAGGCTTTTAATTCCATGGCAATTTTATGTTTCAGGCTTCTTTTCATTGAAGTGGCGTCCTTGTGACTGAACCCATAAGAACTGACACCCCCCTCAACTGAGGGCCTACAGTGTGTCGCCGTTTGCTCAGACTCCGTTCACCAGCTGTCGCACCTCTGGGTTTCTTTTCATGGCGCTTTGTTCAAGATGTAAATCGAACAAAGATGCTGGAGATTTTTGAAATAAAGCAATTGATTACAAATGCGATTACAAGCATTGATGAGGATGCTACAACGAACATGGCAAGAATTAGAGTACCGCTTTGATATGCTTCGTGCGAATAATGATGTCAACAGGTGAAATAAATGAGTTTAAACAGACTATCGTAACCACTGTTGACAATGGAACAAGTCAGATTAATGTATATTTTTCGTTTTCTTTGTAATTCAATCTTAAACCAGCTACGAGACTCAGTAAGTATAATACTGTACTTGTCATAAAACTCTTAAAACGGTTAAAAGTGACAACAATGGAACTATCAATAGCCGTGATGGACAGAACTCTGACGATGAATCGGGAAAGGATTGATCATGTTCGCCCCGCGGTAAGGCATAAATAGAGAATAAGCTCTAGATATGGAAAATCACGTTTACCCTGCGGGGAGGCAGAAATACTGATGATGAGCCCTAAAAATGGAATATGACGCTCACTCTGTGGTGAGGATGAGCACTAAATACGAACTAGAACGCTCACTCTGCGCTCAGTCAGAACTTTTAAGAATGAGCATTAAAGATGGACTACGACTCTCATTCTGGATAGGCAGAAATTGTTAGAATGAGCTTTAAATGTGGCGCAAGACACTACTTTTATGGTGGGGTAGAAATTGTTAAGTTATACTGAACTAGACAACACGTGACCCGTTGGGTTAAAATAAAATTTATCAAAATCGAACCGTAGGTAAAAATATATCTAATGCAGTTGAGCCGGTATCCACAATACAGGATCAGGAAGACAACGGAAACATTGCCAAGAACGTGGGAAGTTGGTGGAAGTGAAATGAACACGAAAGATAAAAATCCCAAAGGCCTCTATACAGGGTATCCTACAAAAAACCGAACCCTGTTATTTCCCGTATCATTAATACAAT
>VOMN01048736.1:0-13910 GCA_014899125.1 Orchestia grillus | reverse complement strand
ATATGACACGGAGTACCTAATACTCTGAGAAATTTATTGACCAGGCTGTTTCACAGTCAATGGGGCCTGAGGACCCACTTGGGTGTACGATCTGCGATTCCTAGAGGGAATTTTTTGGCCGAAATAAAGGCTGCGACAGATGTTGGCCCTCGTATGAAGATCAAGATCTAAAGCTGTTTGTGCTTTGTTCTTTCGCGGAATTTTAGTTCGCCTGTACTATGGTTACGTTGTCATGGTTATGATTTTGCTTTACAATTTCTACTAATCGTATATCAATGGACAGCTCGCAACAATTCAAGTAAAGCATTATTTCATATCTCAGCCCCCTGAATTTACTGGTTTCTTTTTTTTTTACTCAAGCCGTTTGTATATTCTATTACGAATTTCGAACAATATCTTTGTAAAAAATTAACGTGTTTTGATGAAAGATAATAAAAAGGTTACCTTCATTATTCGTATGTGAGCACAACTCGTCTCCATTAACTGACACTCGAAAACCTCACGGTTATTGTTTGGAAAGAATTCTCATAATCTCAAATTACAGACCTAAAACGATCGCTTACTCTAGCTCCCATAATCGTTGGCACCGGGACTTTACACAGAGAGGAAATAATATACATTTTTGAGTCACTTCTGTGCTTGCGTATCATGCCCTTGTCACAAAACTGACTCACAAACGTGTGTCATAAATATACAATGACACATTTTTCTGAGCCACGTGACAGCATGACCAGTAAAGCGACAACCACAATGTACCCAGCATAAGTCGGCGGCGTTCTTTGTGAAGGTTGAACGTACCCCGACTACCCATTAATTCAATTCATGGACTAAAAATAAGTATTTTTATTTTTATTTTGTCCAACTGCGTGGCTATTCGTTGAATACACTTGTTATGATTGTATATGTCTGTCATAACTTGAGAGTCAGCATGCTTGACTGAACTGAAATTTGTCATTCCAATGTAAAATTGGCTTACGGAGTACTATTCTTTTTTGCTAGGGTAATAACGTCCAATCCCAAAGATGTTGAGAAATCGAATATTTTGGACAACCTTTTATATTTTGTTCTTTGAGGTTAGGCTAGCATTTATTATTTGATAGCTCTTAATGTAGAACTTCATGTCGATCTTTTAGATCTTCTAATTATTGCATACGTCTCAGAATAAACTATGTTCAAGTACTAGTGTTCTCCTTTTAATTTTCAGGTCTGTGTTGAGACAGCAACATGAGTGGTCTTCAAATCATCGAAACTTGAGTCGGACTCTTGCGCCTTCGCCCCACTCATGTACACCATAACATACATACTTGTGTTCTCTGCCAAGCGAAATTAGTAAGTGTTCGCAAAGCCCCGTTGTAAAACCTAGTGTAATAAGTGTGCCTTTAACCATGTGTGAGGCATTGCTGCTTTACAATTCTACGTTCCAAAGTAATCGTTCAAACCACCGTAGATGTAGTTCTCGGTCCCAGCTCGTCAGGAGCATCAGCCGACGAGAAGGTCATCACTTCTCTTACAAAACCAAAGAAAAGATCTGTAAATCTAAACGGTGTAGTAAGTCAAATGATCTTGAAACTTTTCAGTGCGGACACACTTCCTTATCTCAATCAACCCGATCCACTGATTTTGTTCACGCCAAAATGATTTTTAGCGAAACATCCCGTCTAACATCTTCGGATACAACACAATCCTGCCGAAATGGCTTCTCAAGTCGACGTAGACACGATAATTTTCCATCCCAAATTGGAGACATCAGTGCTCCACCTGCTGAGCAACAAGCTCTTGAAAATTATAGAAAGTCAGATGACGAGCGCAGACGAAGGCAGTTTTCTTCGTTGAAAACCAGCGGGAGTCGCAAGGACGATTCCGTGAGCGCTTCCAGCAGAGTTTGGGTGCCGCGATTTGCGTCCTCTACACAAGTTTTGCTACTCTTCTTGTCTCCGTTGTTGCTCATGCTCTTCCCGGGTCTTGGGGAGGCCTCCATCTGCATTGACAGATTCAAGTGCGAAACGGGAGAAGAGGTGAGATATTTTTATTTCGGCTGAATTATATTCTAATTCGACATAATTATATTTTAAGTCGACTGAATTGCATTCTAATTCGCCTGAATTATATTCTTACCTCAATGTCTAGGCTAGTAAGCTATGATCAACAATATGGTCTTTGCCTTCTGTCGTTCTCTGATAATTTATCATCAATGAAATAATGTTCAATTGTAATTTTTCCTGATAGGCAAGTTGACGTGGATAAAAAGTCACACCTACATAGTAACACTGAAAGTATTCTGTTCGGGTGACACGTTGAAGGAGATACGCGGATTCAACGTCAAGAAACTGTTATGTTTACAATGAATTTCGCATAAACGACTTATTTTTAGTACTCCATTGTCCGTGGAAGAATTGTTGCAGTGAAATATTTGCCTCTCTTTCTATTATTCCTAACGAATTCCTACCCAAAGTTCTTGAAAAGGTTGCCAGAAGTGGAACTTGTTTAGCCTCTCTATCATTGTGCTTGGCGTGAACTTGCATATCCAGAATTCGAACCCGTGTCTCGACATCACTGTACTTTGTTAACTTGCTTTTATGCTAGTTGTCGCGTTACATAAGCGCGTGCTAGTTTATGTACGTGCTAGTTATGCTAGCAAGGTTATGTGCGTGCTAGTTTACGCTAGTTGTCGCATTACAGAAGCGCGTGGTGAAGTGCGTGGACGCGGCCATTGATCTGGTGCCCATGTGCCTGAGCCCAGCGCTGCTGCAGCTCTCCCTCCACTCCACCAAGATCCACGCTCTATACCTCGTCTCGCTCAGATTCTACACCGACCTCAGACACGTCAATTTAAGGTTGGCTTTTATATTTAATGATTATTCATTTTTTACGTCGTTTCTGAGTTATTAATCAATCGGTGTTACTTTGTTTTTGAGCTGTAGTACAATCGGTGTGTTTTCCTGCAAACAAAAATCATTATTCGTTTTGAAATTTTTGTTTGCTAGCACCACCCACCATCCCTAAAACTGCCTAAACTAACCGATGCTGCTAGCAAACCTAAAGCGTGGCGGAAACGACTGTAAAGCCTTATCTCAAGTTTTGACCTATATTCAAATGAAATTATGACCGAGGCGAGGCGATACTGATTCTTCGGTCCATGCCTAGTGAAAATTGATCAGTTCAGTATTTAAAAAAGTGTTTAATTCTATTGTCTGTGACTGCAATTGACATATTTTCTACACTGAAGATAATACTGATCAACCATCGTAAATGCCGTACAAAATACAGTTCTCATTTTCAGGTACTAGTGGAAGTATAAATCATCCATGTTCCATGTATAAAATGGAGCGAAAATTTGTGACTGTATCTTCGGTAGATTTCTATGCCATAGGTATTCAGTTCCATCAAATTTATGCGTGTAGAATATGTGTCACGAGAGTGGCTTCGAAAAAAAAAGATGAAGCGAATGTACGTTTACGTGTGTAAAATGCCAGGTGTATTAATGATGATGAAAGAGCTAGAGGAAACGCCCGTGGAAACTCTCGTAGTGCTGTGTCTGATGGTTTCGACATCAGGATAGAAGATGGAGCGGTGTCTCAAGTGATACATGAAATCAGAAAAGAGCTAAAGAAGAGTAATCAGTTGACTAGAATTTGGATGGATTAACAGAAAAGACTTCAAGTGGCCCATTGCGATTTCACAAAAATTCCCAAAGCTCCATTTAGAATGGTACATAGCAAAGATACAATTCCCGTTGTTGAGCTCTAAAGTTTACTGGTTTACGCGTACGTATATGGAATATGATTTTGAACGGATTACTGACCCTATTCTTCGTACATCGCGATTCATTAAGATTCTGCCTCACACGCTGAGAGCAATTTTATTCTGATTTTGTAGTAGAAGTCCTCGTTTAAAATGAAGTCGCAGCTTTCTCAACTTGGATGTTTCACCGGCATCATCAACACGATGTAATGAAACGCCAGGTGTCTCTTCAAATAAATAGATAAATTTTTAAATTTTCCTATAGAGAATTTTATGCACTTAGTTTACATAATGATGGCCCAGTGTTGATTGCTTCGTTGATTAGTCCTTCCGTCCGTCCGTCTTTGTATCAGGCTCTTCAGGATTTAAATAAAAGAAAATTCCCGGGTCCGTATTCCCAAACTAATAATGAGACTCGGGTAACGCAGTCCGTATCAGTGATACTAAAAATAGCATTATTTCATGTTAGAGTTACCGTAAATAAGATAGCATCGTAAGAAGTTAATATCATTTGTCCCGCTACTTTTGACGGGTCGCCTGGACTAGTTAAGTTAATTATGCTCTTAATGACGAATACGAGTCGTGAGGAATTTGACCATCGTACCGTATTGTTTTCCGTTTGAATGACCCTAATTTAATTTTCAATTCAATTTTAATGGTGTATCGAATGTATCGAATCAACGAGAAGACGATTAAATTGGTGTTTGCCTTTCAGTGACAATGAAATAAATTACATCGAGGCGAAGAGCTTTGAGTGTCAGCCGAATTTGGAAGAGCTCCATCTTGCTCACAACAAGCTGACGAGCCTCGACCCAGACACCTTCCTAGGACTGCACAACCTCACGGTTTGTCTTGGCGTCAAGCCAGCCAGTGTTGAAGACAGCGTAAGAGAATAGTGTGCTTCTTATGTAGGTGAATTCAGCAATTAAATCTACATCGTCACGTACGTTAGATTTTTTTCTACGTTTTCCCGAACCCATTTCGTACTGAGAGTTCGTTCGCTATCTGCGCGATCGTCTGCTTCATACGTGTTGTCTGGTCGCGCTCGGTACAACATGCATTCACTCAACACAAGTATTGGTTCGAAATGAACATATAGCGTGTGGGAGAAGTATGAAAGAAAGTTTGTCTCCAATTTTTTTCCCATGAGAAGGCTTAACACATTGACTCCGATTCTCCACACAGGTAAAATTACATGNAGCACGAGGGAGCTGCCACAGACGTGTCAGACCTCCTCTTGTCCATTGCCCGCATACCGACAGTTAGTCTATTCTCAAATAAAGGGCGAATCCATACACAAAAGTCACTTTGTTAGCCATGCTCTGTTTACTGGGCCATTTCTACAGTGGGGGTAGGCTAGTGTCTGGGTAATTGAAGTTTCTTATAGCATTTTTTAACGAGGTAGCAGATACCATGGAACTAGTACAAAACAGTGTTCGCAATGCACAAAAATGAGATTTAAAATTGTACTTTTTCATGTATATAAGAATTTAATACAATTGTCAAAAATATGTAGTGAAAAACATATTTCGATGTGAGAAAAAAAATTAATGTTTAGTTCGCCCCCCCCCTCCCCCCTTACCGTTTTTGACTATTGCTGCTGCAGGGGGGCTTCTGTGTGTCTCTACATTTCTGTGAAATTTAAGTGGAATCTCTGTTCATTCTTTTTTGGTGACAATCTTAATGGTTTGGTACCGTTCTGGCGATGATCTGAATTTTTGAGCTTTCTTCATGAATTTTCCATTCAATTTAAATCTCGATTGTACTTCCTTGCGGATATTTGTTGCGTTTTTATTTACTCAGTATTTATTTATCAACCTAATTTTTACTTTTACTTTTATCTACATACTTTTTATAGACTTAGTACTTTATTATACTCAGCGTTTGGGTATTTTTATTTTGAAAAATTTATTTTCGGTAGGTTATCATGACCGAATATAGAATCGTTTAGACGGATTTTCGAAATGCTCTTGATTTGAATTAGCGATATTACGCGAGTAATTTTGTTCTGTATCAAGTTGAAACGATCAAAACGTTACATTTATGTGACCACCCAAATATTTCTGTAGCGAAATATATTCGTTTACGCATCACTCGACATTATGTGACATTATGTAGTCAGTGCTGTGAGACGGTGCTAAAAAATATTTAACCTGCTTTCCAGGTACTGTCTTTGCAAGGTAACTTACTGGACGAGATTCCAGACAGAACCTTCGAGCACCTGCATCGCTTGGAGATGCTGGACCTCTCGCACAACAGACTGCACAGCATCGGGGATCAGGCCCTGCAGCCGCTGAGTGTGTTACGAGTGCTGCAGCTGAGCAACAACATGCTGCAAGGTGTGCCGGCTGCAGCACTCTCACACGTACCCAACCTGGCGGAGCTCAGTCTCGGCACCAACAGCTTCTCTGCTCTGAGGGCGGAAGACCTCGCGCCTCTGTCCTTCCTCACATCGCTTGACCTCTCGGGTGCCCCTCTGCAGGATGGACTCCATGCTCACTCGTTCTCGGCTCTCAAAGATCTCAGATTACTGAGGCTTGATGACTGCGGTTTGAAAACTGTTCCTACAGAGGCTCTTGGTGTGCTAGAAAGACTAGAAAATCTGTACCTGAATAGAAATGAGTTTGTTGAATTAGGACCTCAAATACTTGATAATAATCGTCGTTTGCAGATCATTGAAGTGATGGGGTGTCCCGAGCTTGAAAGAATTTCTAGCGATGTCTTTAAGTCCAACTTGGATCTTCGCCGTGTTATTATCGCACGTAATCCCAAGCTGTGGATTATTCCTGCTGGCACTTTCCGCTTCCTCACTCAGATGACGTACCTGGACTTGCATGCTAATAATTTGCGAACTTTGCAGCGTGAAGTTGCCGTGTGGAATGATATTCCCATATGGCTGCTGCATGACAATCCGCTCGAGTGCAACTGCTCTGTAGCATGGCTACGGGAGCAACTGGACATAAACAGCAGCAAACCAGCCGTGCTTTGCTCCACTCCTCCGAGGCTGAGTGGCAAAGCCCTGGCTACTACCGAGGTGGCTGATGTCTCGTGTGGCATTGGACCAGCCACTCAGGGGCTCATGATTGGAATAATTGTGGTCGTGTCACTCGCGATCTTCATAGCTATCATCTTAGTGCTACTGTTCCGCCACCGCCGTCCCTTGTTTAGAGAGATGTTCAAGCGGCCGGAGTGGAATGGCCGCACTGAGTGGAATGGTCGGTGTGCCGGCAGCACCTGTTCCCGGGACCTGCGGGCGTACCCTCACGAATACCCGGAATACATCATGGCCGCCCACAAGCCGGTGCCTGTGACAGAGCTCTAGCAGGCCGCTCCCTCCCCCAGTAGTGGCCAGCATTGCCTCCTTTGGCTCTAGGGAGGCACGGGAGGCTGGGCACGGGGCGAGGGATCACCAACGCAACCTCCCTCATTTGCTTATCTTTCAGTTCTCCCTTCATGACAGCTGCCCTTTGTCTCTATTTACCCCCATGAAGAACTTTGCAAAAATATCCAAACTGTACTCTCTCCTTACTTTGGACGTGGAAACGCCTTTCGTTAGTGAATCCACAATTTTTACTTCTGGTCCATGAGTCGTGTTTTTAAATAGTGCTCCTCACAGATACACGTATGTGACGTTCTCATTGTTCAAGCAGTCGCGAACTACTACTTAGGAACCATTGGCCGTGCTTCTTCCTACTCACGGATGCATTTTGTCCCAGTGTGTCTTTGTACAAGTTTTATTCAGAACTCAGAAATTGCTTGTTCAAGCCCTAGATACTCCTCGAGTGAAGTGTGAGTTTGGAGGTAGAGTAACACCCTCTCAGTGACGCGTTTTCGGGTCACAATCGACATTAATCACTCGTAACTGAAACACTCGACCATTGGAGCCTTATTGTTTGTGTTTACTTGTTATATGGTGAGAATCAGTCTTTGTTGCAAATGAGAAAAGACTTCAAAGCTCTTCTTATTCATTGCTCTTCTCGTTGTGGAAGCGATAGTGATGTGAATTATTTCTGAACAGTGGTCATCGACCTGCGTGGTTTGTGCGTTTGAGAATGAGAGGCACAATCAAAAGAAGCCAGTAAACGGCATTATGTTGCTTCCTCTATCGTTGTTCGAGTATTGAATGCTCCGAGTAGGTTGACAGTTCGCTAGTACTCGCCTCACTTGTACCGATCGTCGGTTGGTAAAGAGCTCCTGTATCTTAGTGCTAGATACTGATCTCTCATTTTACTGCTGCTCATTCTAGCAACACCTCTCATGCAATAACATTTTATGCCATTCATTGCTCCTTAATAACTTTGAGTAGAATTCGTAGCTGCTTTCCTTTGATATTTGTGTAGACCTAGTCATCTTTCTTGATAGGAGGATCTAAGGAACAAGTGAGTTATTGTCGCTCCAATTGAGCCTGTGATTCAATATTTGTCCGTTAGTGTCAGAAGTAACGATCGTAAGGCTCTTAATTAGATAATCAATATAATTTTTAGTGGTCGTGTAGGGACACTAAAAGATTTCCCAAAATGATAACTGTCAGCTAATGAATAACGAGGTTTATTAACAGTTTTACATTCAGACTTGATACTGTTCCCACCTTCTTCGTGCTCTCATAGAGAGCTTAGCAAAGAAGTGAGTTTGTTAACTAGTTACCTAGCTATGAGAAGTTGAGACAGTCAGTCCCTAGCATCGGATATAATCTTTAGAGATGCTTTGAAAAACATCGAATCGTTTCGTGATATGTTGTTCGTTGGCCAAGTGTCAGTTTGATGACTACTCCGTCATTTGGCCAGTGGTATGCTGCCACCGTCAGTGGTCAAGTTTAACTATTAGGGATTTTCTAGCCATTCTAGTCCTTTCTTTCTTAGGGTAATGATTTTCGATTCTACAATTTTAAATGAGATTTAAGGCAGTTGAAAAAAGGTTTTATTCCGATCAGGACGTGCTGTGCCCTAGGTGGTACGGAGGGTCTGGGGCCGTGGGGTGCTGGGTGGTGGTCAGAAACCTCGCTGCTCTTCGCGGGGGTTTGCTGTGAGCTTCCAGCGTCGAACATTTGATTCCAGTCTAACTTTTTCGCCGGGCATCTATAATTTTGGTGCCCAAGCGCGGATGTCGAATAAGCGTTGAAAATTATAGATGCCACGGTGATAGAAATGCAGTGGGATGTGATACATTGCTATCAGATTCTGGATGTGCGTCTGGAAAAGTAGCTGAGCCTAAGTCCAAAATGATGAATTCTTTTTCTCTGGAGTAACGCCCCTGAGTAGGTACGTCATATCGGTATACTTCGACCTGCAGATTACACTTATCTCCCATGCTCTGTGGGTAGAGAACCCAGTTTCTTAGAGAGATATATTATTGCTACTTAATATAGGAATAATGGGCGCAATAATTCTTCTATAAAGCCCGTCACCCAGCACTCCAGGGGCTCGCGTCTTCCTGAGCGGTTTGCCGCCCCCTAGCGAGGCCTGTGATACCTCAAATAGAACGCTAGTTTAGCAATTAGTTCGAAGCATTAGCTTTAATTCTTCTTCTGTAATCTTCTTCCGACGCTCACTTCATCATTTTCGCAGACTGCGGTCCATCAGAGGAGGCCTAACCTTAGGTTCTAAGAGGTTCAGTATGATACTAACGAGCAAACGTTTCGAGTCATGGGAGATTAAGTATGATGTTAACAAATGAGTTTCGTTGTCTGGACGACTCGTATTGTTTAACGAAATTAACCAAAGTACCTAGACAGTGACTAAATGCTTCAATCACTGGATGACTTTTACTAAGCTAAAGATTGTTCATTAAATAAAGAGAGGGAAGGCAATGATTTTGTTGACATGAATCTTCGTGACAGCGGTACTATCATTGCGCTGTAGACCTTCATCGTAAAATTACTTCCTCCTCTAACGGTTTCTTTCTTGTTTATAGTGAAGGATGAAATTCCGTATGAATTCATTTCCGACGAGTAAAAGCCAAATTTCCAAGTAAGGGCGCTTCAGCGGGTTCATGTCTGCTGAAATGATGTTGGAAGTGTCATGTCGATAAGCGCTTTGTATCAATCGTAGTTTTAGGAGAACTGAAACCTGGACAGCGCTTTGCTGTCTAAGGTATAACACATGGATTTCTTCCAATTTAAAAGTTAGCATTAGCATCCAGTTAAAACACAGTCTTAAGTGGGTGCTTCCAAGCTATTTTTGATGTTTCTCTGGACGCTCATTTTCAATGTTTTCACGACTAGTATCCTTTTATTCGCGTAGATGTAGCTCGAATCCGTTTGGTCGTTGTTCTATTATTGATCATTAATGTTTTAATTCATTGGCTACTCTTGGTGTGTCATACTTCGCTGCTGTTTCTAACCTTGGCTATTTTCTCCCAACCCATTTTTAAATATTATTATCTTATTATTAATAACATTAGCGCCACAAAACTTTATCTTGTGTAGGTTTTCCCATCTATGTTCAAATCATACTTATTTTCAAGTTCATTCACCAAATAGGCTATTCCTTGCGTGTGTACTCAGCAAAGGCATTTTCTCATCATTTTCCATCATTACCATTGCTGAAGTATTTATACCAAGGGCTTGTTCCGTGTTCAATAGAATCCTAGTATATTTTATGCTGTGAAAAGTTCAATTACTTCTCTTGGTAACACCTGTGTTCATTCTTTCAGCGCACTCCGAACATTTTTTTTCACACAGTTTTTGTAAATCAGACCTCAAGCCCAATTACATATAGCGGTGGGCACATAATGCAGTAAGTACGTGCCCAGGGTTTGTGTTCCTGTAGTCCTTCATTCTACTTTTTTTTTCAGACTTAAATCACTGTTTCTGACTATCAGAATTTGTGATGAACCCTGTATTTGATACTGATTATTATTTTAATTGAAAAAAATCTTCTTACGCGACTGAATAGCAAGATTTGGTATCTGTGTGGCCAGGCATTATGTAAATTAATTGATGCGGAATTAAGAAAAAGTTCATTACTGTAATTTTATTGTGCGAACTAATGTAAGCGGTAAAATACTTTAGCTTTACTTTTGCTTTACCTGGGACCGCATATTCTTTCTTAGTGTAACTGTCACTCATGTTCGCGTTGTTGATGAGTAAAGTGACGGTGATGAAAACATGCACGGAGAGTAAATGCCGCTGTGTTTCCTTACGCTGAAGAGTAACACTCTGGGGTACTCAGATCGTGTCTGGCAGTGTTGAGGGCAGGTCGAGGCATACCAGCATGAAGTTTTTTTCTTATTTCTGTACTGATGACAAGATTTCTGTGTTGAACCTTTCATCATGTTCGTTTGTAGGATTACATTCTTGCGGTCTGGAGTTTTATCGACTGTCGCTTCTAGAATTGTATGCTGATGACTACTGTAAAACGTTTTTTTTTTCCTTTATGAGCTTTCTGGCTCTCTGCGAGAAAGGTTCAGTTTCTTCAGACAAAAAAATAAAAGTTGATTGACCTCTGTGCTCGGGAATAGTTTTATACCTGTTGGTCAATTCTTAGCCTATGCAATATTTGGTACATAACAGTAGGAAGTTCGCTCTATCCTTCCCTATGCAAGTTTTACTGTGCATTAATTTCAATCAGCTAATGAAATATCGTGTTTTCTGTCAGTTAAATAAGAATAATTCTTCACTATACAGTATTTTGTTGTTCGGCAAATAGTATTTGTCGTGGAAGACGTCGGTTGTGTCTGCTCATAAGCCCTTTCACTCATTCTTTTGCGCTTTTCTTCGAAAGTCACCGTAATTGTAATGTTAATTAATAGCCTTACCTGCGACGTTTCCGTGTGGGCGTGTTAAAAGAATTATCTATTTTCTCATTTTTACGTGTTGATTTAAGCTAAAAAATTTTCTCTCCATCATTATCAGGATATTGGTTATTACCACCTATTTAACCTAATAATTATCATATAATTTAAAGAAGGTATAAATACTTTAGATCTCCGGACAGAAACTCGAACTTTTCATCTGTTTTCGAATTAAGCGTTGATCGAACGCTACAGGGTATACTTAGTCTATTTCTGGTAGTATACGTTAATTCATACTGCATGTGTACTAATGAATTAGTGACTCTGTCGTGTATCTGGTGTCTACTTTTTATTGTTGACCTGCGTGTCGGCGTGGGTCAACACCCACGGTCTACTTTGGGTCGTGGCGCTCGTCTGACGCCCTTTGAGTGTCCGCTTCGCTTGAGTTTCGATGCAGGGAGAGACGAATATTCAACAGCCTCGCAGTTTGCTGCCTTCGTCAAGTTATGTTACGTGTGTCTGTCGTGGGCGGCGCTTAGCGTAGATATTGATATTTATGTAGGCGTTCGTTTCCCTCAATTAAAGTGCAAAAATGTGTTCTGTTTAAAGTTCCGTGATGTCTAGTGTCAAACCTACCAAAATAATAGGCCCGCATCTATTCCTCTTACGTGTGTTATTTTGTATGCAAACTGACGAAAGCTGACAAAGCGCAAAATCTTTTTCTGGGCATGAACTCATGCAAAGTTCCGTGAAATATTTTTCCAATTTTCTCTTTCTGTGGGTGCATAACGTTCATATTTGGGCCATTTTATTTGGCTTATTAAGCGCTCCCAGACATGATAGAATAAGTTACTATTGTTCAGTCGTTCATTTTCTTGGTATTTCATCTAAACTGCGAACGAAACTTTGCTTATGAAGAAAACAGGAACACGTGTTGATGCTCGGCATCAAAGTTCCGATCGTTCGCTACCCATCACTTCCTATTATGCAATTAGCTCTACTGTGCTTCGATGTCGAGAGAATATGGCGCGAGAGATTGTGCAGTGGCCCAAAAGGTTAGCCAACTTCTATACTGTTCTGTGTGTGTGTGCCGAGTAAATTTTGGCCTTTAAAATCATATGAGAGCTACGTTCGTCGTGGCGGGGTAGGTTTTCATCATTGTTTCGTTTGGACTCATAAGCTTTTTCCACAGGAAGCTTGACGCGAATGTTGGCACTATTCTAGTGTTGGCATGTATTGTTTTCAGGGTTACTCATACCTCGTTTATCTTAGAATTCGACAAAGATCAGTGAAGTATTTCTCCTTGAGTGAAAGTTTATTATTTGGCAATGATATTGTCAAGAAGTAAAAACTGAAAAACTCTCGCGCCATAACATTCTCGGCATCATCACAAATATCTCAATCTATTTATACGCATATTTATCTTGCAAGTATATTAGCTGTAACCTCAGTGCATGGTAGAGGCGCTGGCCGGGGCTCTTTTTAGCTGCGTTGGATTGCTGGTCAGCCGTGAAAGTTGGATTGTGAGTCGTGAGTTTGGTGAGTGTGATGCCCTATGAATAAAGCGCCGTTGCAGTGCTAGCAAATAACCTGCCGTAGGAATATTATGCTGCCAGAGCTCTTGTCCGGTTTCATATTCGATTATTTCCTTTAAGCTCGTTTTTCGGTAACTAAAAGAACGCTCAACGTGCTTTGCTTCTCTTTTTGTGGCGGTAAGTGTTGTGTGGTTGCTTAATCGCTTTAAATATTTTATCTTTGAAACGACGCAACTCTGCGCTGGAATGGTAAAAAAATGTTCCTATTTCAACCTAAAAACTGAAACATGTCAGTTGTATCAACTGTCAAGTTTCATTTTTTTACGGAAGTAGAAACCATTGTTTGGACTATTGATTATATGATGACATGCGTAGAGACCTCATCAAGTGCTTCCTGTGGCACTTGAATAGAGTATGCTCTGTCCTTGTAGAATATGTTTATACTGCTAAAATCCTTGAAATTTTTTCGAATTCATTTCAATGAATTCAAAAAAGTATATATCAGTACAATGTTTCAAGTTCATTTCAAGTATTTGAAGGTCAAGGAGACATTTTAACAAGCATTTCGTTATTTCGATGTATGTACTTCAAAACAAAAAAATTTGTGCTAGAGCTGTTGCACTGCTCCACTTGCGGCTGAGTCGTGGTGACCTCACTGTACATTGTACTTTAGTGCTCTTGTTTTTGGGACTTGCGCCCCATCTTCTGGTTTTAACTGCCGTCTCACAAAATTGATCACGCTTGATACTGAAGTCGTCTTCCCGCTTTTGAAGTCACTAAAGAATACGAGCGTCTGCCTCTCCTTTCCCATTCATCCACGTAGGTAGTATGATAAACAACCTTCTGTAGTTAAGCCTTTGGTATAATATCCATTTATTTTTGCAAGTTCCTGTTATTTGACCA
>VOMN01048728.1:0-10223 GCA_014899125.1 Orchestia grillus | reverse complement strand
ACCAGCGGAGATTACAGATTACTTTTTGAAACGTGCAGTAAACATGCACTCTTGATAGAATGAGATATCACTGGAAAACTTTCAAAAGTGAATATTGACTACGTTTCTAGTTGAGTAGCAGCCCCGTTCTAAGATTCTGCGCCGTGTGACTAGAGTCACAAGCCAATCGATGTTATCTTTCGCGAATGCTTCCCAATGCGAGGTACAGCTGTACTAGTCAGAGAGCGATCACGAGTTCAGATAGTCCCTGTTAGTAGGTCGGCGGGCATGAACACGTGGTATATTCAGAGGATTTTTGCAATTTTTCTGTGTTTACGAGTACACTCAAAAAGGGTTCATACAGAGAGGTGAAGGAAGAACGAATAAACTCACTTCAAGTCTATTGAATCAAAATCGAGAATTAAACGAGTTTGCTCGCCTAAAGTCAAGAAATACTAATGTCAAAACGAGTTCAATCAACCTTGCCGAAGAATGGGTTAAGTAAATAGCAATGAATTAAAGTATTAATTTTAATTGTTTTACTAATTATAATGTCTTGAAAATCATTTGATTTTTGAACAATAAACACGTTGCTTGTGACGATTGAATTATTCTAGGGGTGAACGGTCGTACCACAAGCAATGTGTTGATATATAATGGAGAAATAGTGAAGTAAGTAATGGAATTTTGAAGTATTCAATCGAGCAAAGGAAAATTTAGCGAAAGCTGATTGGTTCATGTGTATCCCACTTGCAGACCTGCAGCTGTGAGCAGCCAGCCGCAGCAGCCAACCACGCAGGTGTCTGCAGCCCGAGCGGCGGTGCGCGAGCACTTCAGCCTGCAGCGGCTGCAGCTGCAGCAGCAGGAGAGCGTCGCTAAGGGCGCATTGGAAGCCCACGTGAGGGAGCGGCTGTGCTTCATCAGACAGCAGCAGGAGGACCTGTCCTCCCTCATCTCTCAGGTGGGGTCTGGGCCCTGTGCCATGTCTTTAATTCATGCCTAATACAACTCTAACGAATTGCTGCAGCTGGGTACGACAGGCCACACTTTAGTTAATAAAAAGTTTATTTTTGCGGTATGTCTCAGGTAGACTTCCCCACAACAAGTTAATAGACATCCCCACAACAAGGTAATAGACATGATCCCAAGAAGTAAATAGACATGACTTCAACGAGCTCATAGACGTGCCCTCAAGTAAGTAGACATGATCTGAATAAGTAAATAGACATGCCTCCAATAAGTAAATTGACATACCCTCAACAAGTAAGTAGACATACCCTCAACTAGTAAGTAGACATACCCTCAACAAGTAAGTAGACATACCCTCAACATTAAGTAGACATACCCTCAACAAGTAAGTAGACATACCCTCAACAAGCAAATAGACATACCCTCAACAAGCAAATAGACATACCCTCAACAAGCAAATAGACATACCCTCAACAAGCAAATAGACATACCCTCAACAAGCAAATAGACATACCCTCAACAAGCAAATAGACATACCCTCAACAAGCAAATAGACATACCCTCAACAAGCAAATAGACATACCCTCAACAAGCAAATAGACATACCCTCAACAAGCAAATAGACATACCCTCAACAAGCAAATAGACATACCCTCAACAAGCAAATAGACATACCCTCAACAAGCAAATAGACATACCCTCAACAAGCAAATAGACATACCCTCAACAAGCAAATAGACATACCCTCAACAAGCAAATAGACATACCCTCAACAAGCAAATAGACATACCCTCAACAAGCAAGTAGACATACCCTCAACAAGCAAATAGATATACCCTCAACAAGCAAATAGATATACCCTCAACAAGTAAGTAGACATACCCTCAACAAGCAAATAGACATACCCTCAACAAGCAAGTAGACATATTCTCAACAAGTAAGTAGACATACCCTCAACAAGTAAACAGACATACCCTCAACAAGTAAATAGACATACCCTCAACGAGTAAATAGACATGTCCGTAGTTATTACCCTTAATAGACATACCTTTTTAAAGGCCATCAAAAATTAATGGAAGTGTTTATTTCAGAATATATCGAGGAGTGTATCTGGCAGTAGTGTAGGGACTATTGAAAATTGGATTAATCACTTTACTTATACGTGGTGCTTTCACTTTATATAAGTATGGACTGTCATTCTCAACTTTAGGTGTTGTGAGTGGTAAAATTATTGGCGAAATAAATTTCGCATAAATTTAATCTCTTCATTTAAATGTAGAACGTTTTAGTACGCATAGTTTCAGATCAGCAGTACAATAAATTTGCGTGTTTGGTGTGGTCTTCATCCTGTGGATGGAGTTTGTGCCTATCCGTGCTTTTCTCAGGGTGCAACGTTTTGCATATTTTGTACCGCGGTGAGGCTTTCATTCAATTATTCGTGGCCAAATTTTTGTGTAAATTCAGCTGAAGCGCGTGTCCATAACTCATCAGAATGGAAATGCAACATTTTTCTCTTTTTTTTCGATTCGATCATCATTGTGCGTTACTACACTATGTTAAAAATTTTTGTAACGCAAGTCACTGTTAGATTAGGTTACCTAAGCTATAGAGAAGCCTTCAGGACTTTACCTTCTGGAAGTGGGAAGGCCTTCTATAGGTAGGCCTTCCCACTTCGCTTCTTTCAATTTTTACACCTTCTTCGCTTTCTCTTCTGTGTCTCTTTTTCCTCTTCCTTCTTAACTGGCGATTTCTATAGCAGGGAATCCGGTGTGGGACACACCTGTGCTTAGATTCCACGTTTTCTACAGTCTATACTAGATGGTCCCTTCTCTTTGCTCCCTTTGTATCACATTAGATGTGGATAGTGAGCGTTTAACTAACTAATATTCTAATCTTTAACGTTAGGTAGAGCTATTCCTTTGTATCGTTTTTCTGCCATTGTAGTGAATAGATTGAAGCCGAAGCTTGAGTATATTTCTTCACGATTCTTATGACTGGAAGCCGTATCTTATCGAGTATAGTTCAGTAGGATGTATGCCTGATGTCTTCATTTTGACTGAGATATGGAAATGTATCGTTTTTCCTACCTGTGGTCAAGAGGAAACTCCAGTATCAGTGTAATAGAATAATAGTTCAAATTGTTTTTTTGTTTGTTAAGTCTCTTAGGAAGCTGCTAGTCATATTCACTTAAACACTCATTCTATAAAACCGCGACATTTCGATATTCGTTCATCATCATCAGACGGAAACAATGCACAGGAAATTTCAGTTGCATTCGACAAAATGTAAAAAGTATTGTAGCTAGATTCCAGACTATTCATGAAATTGTACAAGCATGGCACGCCGGTTGCAAGACACAATGCGGTACATGTTTACAGCACGACTCGAACTAACAAAGTGGACTGCAGTATTTGTTCCAATGATTTACGGCATTGTTTTCTAAAATAATATTAAGGCTAAAACTCAGAGGTGCCTTCATTAAGGACAGGTGTGCACTTTGAGATACCAAAAGCCTTTATAATTTGATTGTGTTATTTTTTACCAACTTTAAACTAAATTAAGGTATTGGTATATGGCTCATTCTAAGTGAGTTTTAAAATATGGTAATTATGAAAATGATTTAAAATATAACCTTGATGTTTATGAGTATTTAACCGTCGTTTAACAGTCATTTTAGTCATGCCTATGTAACTATAATTGAGAGACATGTATTCTTTCTTGTTAAATTTAAGGTGTCAAATCACTTAGGCGCTGACTTGGTCGCAGCTTGCTGATAACGACATTTTGTTTCTAACAATGTTACTGATTTTCTTATTTGATAGTATATGCACGGTTTGATTCGCCTGTCATCATACAGGGGTTGCACAAAATAATGGTAATACCTAACATTTTGGAATCATAATCTTTGAACATGTTATAAACAATTAAAACTTGGCATATTTTATTGTTTTATTGTTAATTATTGATGCTATTTGAGATGTTATTTAAATTAACTGTTTTTTACAGATATCGAAAAAAATTGTTTATAACCTTATGAAAATGGCAGAGCTCTCTGACTTTCAAAGAAGCCAAATTGTTGGTGCTCGTATGGCAGGTGCTAGTGTAACAGAAACTGCCCGAATGCTTGACGTTTCAAGAGTTCGTGTCTCAAAAGTAATGACTACCTTTGAATGAAAAGGAAAAACGTCCTCAGCAAAGCAGAGGTCTGGCCGAAAGTCGAACTTGTCTGAAGGAGACGGTCGGACTCTAAATCGAATTGTTCGAGAGGATCGCAAGACCACGGCTCTTGAAATCACTGCAAACCTCAATGAACATCTACAGAATTCATTTTCCTCAAAAGCTGTTTGTTGGGTGCTGCACAAATCTGGATTCTACGGAAGATCTGCAATTAAAAATATCTGCTCTCAAAGATGAATGTTTCCAAGCGTTTAGAGTGGCCCATCCATAGAGCTAGAATTGGTTAAGAATGGCGCGAGGAACATTCTAATGAAGTTAAGCATCTCATCTGGCCACCACAATTCCTAGCTCTTAACATTACTTAGCATTTATGGTCGATTTTAGAGATTCAAGTAAGAAGTCGATTTCTGCCGTCTTCGTCTCTACAAGAACTGGAGGTTGTTTTAACTGAAGAATGGGCTTAAATTCCTTCAGAAACAATTCAAAATTTGTATGAATCAGTACCTCGGAGAAATGAGGCTGTAATTGCTTCGAAAGGTGGACCTACGCCCTATTATTATATATTTTGCTGATTTTCCAAGGTGTTTCCATTATTTTGTCCACCCGTGTATATTGGTTTAACAAAAGTTTTTATAATGTTTAAATGTTCTTTCATCTATTTTGTAATTCAAATTTATTTCATTTGCGCAAAATATTTTTTTATATCGGGTATTATGGCCAGTTGCAGTGCTGCTATTCAAAATTCGTTTTAGAAACTCGTTTATCTTTTTATCCACCAAGGAACTGGGGGATAAGTTGTTAGTTAACAAACCCTTGATTCTATTTTAAGACTTCTAAGGGAATTCCAAGACTTACATGGAAGGTGTTATTCGTAGCTTTCTCAACCGAGCTCACGAAGTCTGTAGCACCTGGGCTAACTTTCATTCTGAAATACAGTACTTAAAATCCAGCGTTTGTTACTAATATCATGTTCCCCTATTCCTTGCTGAATAAAAAGATTAATGAGTTTCTGCAATATATTATGAATGATAGCTATACAACTGTTATAATACCCAATGTATCAAAATATTTAATGAAAATCAGATGAATTCGAATTATAAAATAGATGAGTATTCAAAACATAAAAACTTCTGTCAGTAGTGTTGTAAACATGTACCGCATCGTATATTGCAACCTGCGTGCCATACTTGTACAATTTTACGAATGGTCTCGAATTTAGCAAAAGCACTTCTTACATTTTCTCGAATGTGACTAATACATCTTCTGCATTGTGTCCGCCTCTGAAAATGTGAGGCCATCAAAAAGTATTTTTTTATAGATTGAGTGTTTTAGTAAATATGCTTAACAGCTTCTTAAAAGATTATACACGCAATGAGCTTGGAACAATTTCGTAAGGTTGAGAGGTTGGAAAATAAACTGTCAATGTAATCGTTGTAAAGAGAGTTTTTAAGTTTCTGAAAAGTTAAGTTACAGTGTTCCGATGCTAGACGGTGGGCTGAGATAGTGATTCTATTCTATCTTACCCGATGTTGAAGAGCAAACTTCAGCAGCCATACAAATATTGGAAAGAGGGAGTTTTAAGGTCTCTGAAACATTCGACAACGATGTTGTGATGGCAGATGGTGGGGCTGGTGCTCGAGTCGGAGCGTTGCCTCCAGCAAGACGATGGCCGTGTGCTTGTAGGAGGCCGCAACCTGACGACCAAACTCCAGCTGCTGCAGCAGCAGCAACCACAACTGGAGGCCATCGAGCAGGGGCTCGGAACCGTCGAGGACAACATTCCCATCACCTTCACCAAGGTAAGCCCTCGTGTTTCTTGGGTTGATGTAGCTGGTCTCTGCTCTTAGGTGTGTCTCAAACAGTCGTGTTGCTCGTGTTATTGTACGAGTGACTTGCCTATACATGTTATATGTGGTGCGATTTAAATACATCTCATATCCACCCAGACTAATTTCATTGCTAAATTAACGGATATATTCCCTGAGTCTAGTATTATATATAATCCCCAAGATGTACAAAAACGTACGTTTATGCCCCGTTTTAAGTTGGGCAGCTAAGCGTCATAGGCTGTCTTGCTTCGATACCAGCACTCGCGTACAGCCTGACGCTCTGAGATTGGACGACAACCTTTAGAACCTTTATTAATTCCAACACGTTTTACCGTTGGGTTTNCTCTCGGTTACGAGGCCATCACGCTAGCAGCACACCATGGAGCCCACTTGGTGGCGACGAGGTTCAGCGAGAAACCGGATGACTTCAAATGAGTCGGTTTTGGGCAGGCTACCAGCGCCACTCAAGCAGTGATGTACGTAGTTGTGACGGGCTTCGCAGTGCGGTATTCTTTTGTGATTTGGCGGGAATAAATTTTTACAATACTTAGCTTCGAAAATAAATTTAACTTCCATTGGGCCATGTTTTGAAAATTTATTTTGTGAAATATGTGGGTTTTACTGCTAGACTCTTTGCAGTAAAAATGAAGAGAATATGTCACTTAACCCTGCGGCAGCGTACCACCGCGCATTTGGCAAACGGAACCATGAGACTCCCTAACGCACAGGTCGAGTGGGAGTGAGAGTTACGAGGGTCATCCTTTTAAAGTAAGTTTCCTCATTGAAAAAGTCATTGTTAAATAATTTTCACTTTTGAAGATACATATTTACATTCTACATTTTTCTGGTATTTTTGTCCATACATTTTTTATAACGCCGATCAATTTTTGCGAACCAGTGTTGTACCATCCCGAGTAATGTTGTAACCTATAGCCTACTATAGCTTACACTTCATTTTGAAAGTGCGTGCCAGCAAAGTACATCTCGAGTTGTGGGAAATGGTGTAAATACTAGGGGTATGGTCCGGGAAATACGGAAGATGAAGGAACTGTGACGTGGACATCATCTCGAGTTGATGTGGCGGACCGCTACACGGTTATCGTGCACGTCTTCACGGGCTTCCACGAACTGTGTACGCCATTGATGAACGCTTTGAATGCTTGTACAGTTCTCCCCGTAAACAGGCGTTAACTCGCGATGAATAGTAGATAGTTTCGATTTTTTGAAGTGAGGAAACGTATGACAAGACGTTGTTCATCAGACCGGCTTCGCCGAGGAATCTCCGTACTTGCTTATGGCGTATTGGCAAGCCAATGGCTGTAGCTGGCTAGACTTAGCTCAGCGCTGCCAATACACCCTGACTACGTTTACCCACGCGTAACATTTCTCGCAAATTGTTTTTGGAAAAAAAACTGAGAAACATAATTATTGGATACCGTACCTCTCGTTGTTTTTGACTTATTCAAGGTGAAATTGGATAAATTTATGAAGACCGTACTCGATAGGCCTCCCCTGCCTCACTATCAATAATCCGTTGTGGGAACAGCCTGCATCAGTGTTTCACTGATATGGTTAAATAAGCGCTGTGAACTACGCAACTGTAAATTCAGAACTCAGCGCACCAGCTGGCCCTGGCTAAGGAGCCCAAAGTCCTCCCTAGAAATATAGTGAATGGCTTTTGTAGTAGATTGTACAAATGCAAGAACGAGAAGTTATCAGCGGCAACAGATTTTTATAAATCTTGTTAATCGACTTTGCTTCTTTTCATTTGAATCTGTCTTTGCTGAGTCCGTAATTATCAACCATGAACCTAAACATTTGTGCTAAATCTTTCAAAAGTTGGCTTATATTAGAATGAAGGCAGAAATTATGATGGTACTCATAGTTTACTGTTTGGCTATCAAGGACAACCGCATCCACATCGGAGCCGTGCTGGAGATGCGCGTGGTGACCCTGGGCCTGGACGGTGCAGGCAAGACCTCAATCCTCTTTCGCCTGCAACAGAACTCCTGCCAACCCACCATTCCGACCATTGGTTTCAATGTCGAAACCTTACATTATAAAAATTTTAAGGTATAGCTTACTTCAATACACTTCAAATCTTTCATATTTGATTAAATGTATGTAATATTTTACGTGTGTGCTGTATCATACACAATACGAACTGCGTGTTAGATACGCGGAATCAGGGCTGCTTGTTTATACTACGCTGAGAGTTCAATGATTGTAAAATTTTTATGTATCGTAACATTTCCGTACTGATATTATATTTGTGAAGTTTAGGTGACACTCTTCAATTAAATTTTAAAAGTTATTTTAAATTCGCAGTTCACGATTTGGGACGTAGGCGGGCAGCCAAAGCTACGGCCGTTGTGGCGCCACTACTACTACAACACACAGGCTATTGTGTTCGTGGTGGATTCCAGTAACCCAGACCGGCTGGAGGAGGCGGCTGCGGAGCTCACCAAACTCATGATGGAGAGGGAGTTGAGGGATGTGCCGCTCCTGCTGTACGCCAACAAGCAGGTGAGGGGGTCGTGCTGGTGTTTGTGCTAGGGCGTGGCTGGGTGGCAGGGTTGACAAAAATTTAGGGTTTATAAAAATGGGTAGTGTTTTTTGGGGGGGTTTTATTGGGTTTTATTAATTAATACTTTTCTATGGTGTTCTATTTTTTTCTCATTTTTTTAGCCTCATAGGGGGCAACGGATGAACCGTAGCCTCATAAACCATACATAGTTAGGTTGGTCTATCCTATGTGCGGAATGTCGCGCCCCGAGGGGGACTCCACACTAAGGTCTTGAGGAGTACTTCGTCCCCATGGTCCCGCTCGCTTACCTTAGGCGTAGATAGACCGTCGAAACCTTTTTGAAGTATCGTTCCGTGCCACATTGCTTCATTTGTTTTTTTTTTCACTCAACTGGTGATCGTTCTTCTCTGCTGAAAAACGGTGCAAAAGCTTGTGAAAAATTTCTGGGTTTTGAGATCGTAAAGAAAAACTTGAAAATGGAAGCCATTTGGCATTCGTTTCAATGACATTCTTTCCGCTCACATTAAATCGAAATGCGAGAAAACTTGTTTAAAATTTTTTTAATCCTGGTATTTTTAATGATGATTTAAATTGTTCAGAACATCATCAGTAAAATTTCATTGCAGGACATTAAGCCATTAAACTTTCACGGTATAATTTAGTTATGCTTTACTCGCAGAAGCACCTAACACTGTTGGGCATTGGGCAGCTACAACAGGATTGTTCCCAGAATATCTCAGTGCTTTGTAGGGTTTGAGGACCAAATATGCATTCATCATTTACATAGTAATTAGTAGTAGTCAATTTATCTAGCACTGATTTACTCAAAAAGTACATTTTCTGAAAGAAATTTCCTACTGTTTTTTAGGGGACTTGTGGGTAGATTTTTTATTGCCAACCCTGTGCTGTGGGGACTGTGATTGTGTGCAAGACTTCCATATCACGAAAGTCCAGAGTTCAATTCCGTGCATGCGCTCAGCTGATTTTCACGGAGTGCTTCCCTTCGGAAAGGAAAATTAAACGCCGTATTTTTCCTCTCACTTTGATTCTCCGTCAGTAATTATGAAGCTCTTGAAACAATGTTATTCGTCCTCTTGATTGGAATAAAGTTCTTTAACCTTTCTTTTTGCCTGGTATGGCAGTTACGGCTCCTGTATAGTTGAAAGCTTGTGCTCGGGAGATTGCAACGATAATTTGACTCGCGATCATGTTTTTTTAGTGAGTTGTGGAAATGGTATCTAAGTAGTCTATAGTTTATTAATATTATTATCCATTCAAGTATCAGGTTGTAACAGAAGTTCTGTCCGTTTTTTTAATTTGAAATGAAGTGAAAATCCTGTCAAAAATATATTAATTTAGTCTTCAACATAGTCATCATTTTTATTAATTGCATCTTCCCATTTTGCCATAAGCTTCCTGATTCCTTCTACATAGAATTTAGCTAGTTTGGACTAAAAAAAAATAAACTAGCTTCATTCCGACCTCTTCTCGTAAAGTAAGCCTTTGTCTCATTAAATGATTCTGTAAGCTCCTTGAAAAGATGAAAAATTGCTGGGAGCAAGATCAGGAGAATATGGTGGGTGATGTATGACTTCTCAGCCAAATTCTTCAAGGAGATTTTTGGTTGCTCTTGAAATGAGGGGCATTGTCATGATGCAGAATCACCTCTTTTCGATTGATCTAAGAAGGCCGTTTTTCCTGTAAAACTGCTTCGAGTTAGCTGCTGACAGTAAACTTCAGAT
>VOMN01048727.1:0-13841 GCA_014899125.1 Orchestia grillus | reverse complement strand
ACGTTTTCAAGACGAAGCTGGATAACTTTCTACAAACTATCCCCAATAGGCCTCCATTGGCTCACTATTTTCGAACGGCAGAGGGAAACGGCCTCATTCAACCGCTCGCGGATCCGCGAAAGCACACCATGCACACAAACCGGCTGCACCCCAGTGTTGCCTCGGTGTGACGGCCGAAACATCACCAAGTACATCCAAGTACATGTACAAGTGCGTATTGTGGAGTCAACAAACCGACTCTCAGGTGAAGACGACGGAACTTCCGTGAGCACATCACGTACCACATGAGTTCCAAAAATGAAGATATTGTACAATTTTTGACCCAGCGTACTTTTTTGTGAATATTTACTTACAAACATTGTTACTTATATGTGACATACTTTTTTACATGCATTTTTATAATAATCATAGCATGAATTGTACCTCAAAAACCAATATAATTAATTATATCAAACGATGGAAAAGAAAAAGATGTTAAAAAGTTTGTCTGTTGTCGGATTCATACTTGAAGATTATTCCTTACATTATATGTTTATCAGTACAAAAGTAAAATTTGTTGGATGATTGCGCTTGTTGCGTCGTACGAGAACTTGATTTGAAAATGAGTAACAGGTGACCTAGCGTTTGCCAACTGTATCATGTCCCGGTTTCAGTTTGCATGAAAGACAATGCTTTGATAGTGTGATACGATATAATGTAATCGTAGTACATTAATTTCGCTGTCAGACAGTATACGAGTTAGGTTGAAGCTCTTAATAAATGGACCACTTGGCTCGTTCTTGTAGCCGTTTTTATTCATATAATTGAGATTTAAGAATACTTTGAAGTACTGAATTGTGAACGAAATTTTAGCTCCTGGAAAATAACATTGATCAGCAAAAATTCCCCTCGCGCTTCAACAATTTTTTCATTTAAGTATTATGGAACCTCTGAATTTTGTGTCCAGGAACACGAATGTATCAGATTTTGTTTAATAACTCTGGTGTTTAAGATAATCTGATCTGAAATTGAAATATTAAGAATTTACCTGGACTATCTTTTTTTAAAAATTCAATAACTTAACCCTAAGTTTGGGTCGAGAAAATTTAATGTGACATATTTGTTCAGCTGGTTTGGGTTAGTTTGGATGTATAGATGCTTCAACTTTGAATAATAAAATTGCTCAATTAATCAAGCGAACGCAGTCTCTTTGGGTCTTCTCTTGTTGCTCTCAAACAGTAAACTGCTATCAGAGAAGCGTTCCCTATTCTGCGACACCATTGTTCTATTTTCGATACAACCTGGTGAAACTGTTCTCCATGTTCGCGGTACTCACGGCACCGCTGTTGTCCGGGAAGGAGTCCCGGTGTGAATGTAGGAAATGAATGTTTAATGAAATACAGAACTTTGTTGATAGTAATGTTTTCAAGAAGCTCATGCACAATCTCATCGTGGTTGTTTACTCCTTGATTGTTCTGGAAGCCCTACGCATCCCTAAGTGCTTCTCAGTCTGCTTTCGCACGACCCTGAACCTGCTCAAATGTTTGATAATTTAAAAATTGACCAATCCACGGGTCAATAAAAATTTCTTTTTCGATATCAGCACGCTCATTACTGTTTGTACCTCTACAAATTTTTCTAGTAATTTTGAATGTCCTTTACTCACCAGAACTGCGCTCACGCGAGGGAATCTCTAGATTTAAAAATTTGGAACAAATTCTCTACTTAAGCTAAATCGGCTACATCTCAAAGCCAGACACAAACTTAAAGTTTTCAGTATCATTTATGTTTCTTTCATGACGAAATAGCTAGGAAATATTTATATTTAGGTAGAGATTTATTTACTGTTAATCAGTTTAATGAATGCCATCTTGACAAACTCATGCAATCCTTTTGGGCTGTTTAAACTTTAGTTAGTATTCTTTAAAGTATACCGAGAATATTTTCGAGTGCGGCATCAAGTTCATCGTCTTTAGATGATATTATGCGCCCAATTTTCATAAACGAATGCACTTTAATCGTAGTTCCAATAAGGTTTGCGGGGCTAAATAAGCAGTTATTTCTTACCACCCAACGTAGTGTGATTTTATGCAATGTTGTTTCAAATTAACTCTTACCATAGGCAAAATTAGAATCTTGGATGGTTTAGAGCACATCTTGGAGACAGGCATATTTTTAACCACTGACCCCATTCAAACAATGATTGAAGTACCATGAAGTTAAACTTTGCCCTTGCATCCTAAATTTTAGTGTGACTAGGCGTCTGTAATGAATGCGTGTGCTGTATGTTAATTGGTAAATGTGAAAGGGTGGATATTGTATGCGAAATTTTTAATGCGAACAAGTTGAATTTCAATTAATTTATTCATCATGTCTTTTTCAGTTTCGTATTTTGTGGATCTTAGTGTTCGACTTTTATCCACTTTTTGAGCAGATATGATAGAATCCGGGTGTTTCGCAATGTTTGTTAGTGAAGCTGCTTTTTTATGTTTGTTCTCCTCTGCTTTTTACGAGTGAGATTTTTGAAAAAATCAGCCAATTATTTTCATTACTACCATGGAGATCATCTGCATTTTCAAAGGAAAAGATGTGAACTCATTTGAAACATCCTGGTATGTGTTTCCTCTTTTAGGGGCTTTTGAATTTTTATATGATTCTCGGCAAGTAAAGGTACCTAATTTTTTTTATACCTCACAGTGTCACCAACGTAGTACGATTCAATGCAATATTGTTTTAAAAAAATTCTCATAATGCAACAAGTTTGAACCTTGAATGCTTCAGAAGAAATCTCAGTAGCAGTTCAGTCCGATCTAGTGAAATGAAACAAGTTCTGCAGTTAGAAATGATGAAAGTTGTAACGCAAAATCTAATTGAAATTCTGAAGAAATCTGTCGGCAAAGTTCTTCTCTAAACTACGTTATCTATAACAAACGTGATACGCTCTTGATGCTCTAAACTTCATAACTTTGACTTGATGCATAAAAACATTACTCACAGAATCATTTTGTGTGGCAGGTTTGACTCAAACATGACTCCCAAATACACTTTATTAGGACGGTTAAATTTGAATACAGGGAAAAATGTGCGTAAATGGACTAATTAGATATTCCCGCTGCAGATGGAGATATTATTCTACATCAGTCGAAGACTGAAATCGCTTAGGAAATATTTAAATTTTGAAATATTATAATCTAGCATAAATTACCGTTGTCTGGTTGGACTGCAAGATAATCAACTTAGGGAAAGGTTATGTAAAGAGAAAGCTCTCAACCGGTTTTCCACCCTAAGACATCAGTGCATACTGTTACGCATCTCGGGAAACGTACATGGATGGCGTATCTCAAGAGTGAGCTGAAGCTGGGAGGGACAAGAGCCATATCAAGTATCATACCAATGGGGTTAGCGTATTCTGAACACATGCCTGATAATACATATGATGTCAAAAAGCCTGTGATGACCACTCGTATCGTTTTAGTGGAGATACTGAGCACTCGTGCCCAAGCAGAGTAAATGTGCAATTAAATATCAGTAAAATCTCCATCACAGTCTGTTCAAAGTACTGATGTGAACCTATCTGCACGTTGCACCTACGCATTTCAGAGACTTCGAGTAGTTATTGTTGGACTTTACAAGCATGTACTCTCGAAGCATAGCAAACTTAGACATAAAAATTGGGAATATGACATTATTTGATCGACTGATCCCGAATACTTAATTATACTTTAGGGAAATTATCTTAAAAGGAATGTGCATTACTGTATATTTGAAGTTGAAGGGCACACGATGTTAGCATAACTACCTTACTGTTAATCGTCCTGGTAGAGCTACATTTGATTAAAATAAAAGTATTTTAAAGGGCCGCGACTTCCAAGGGCTCGACACGCAAAACTCAAAATGTTCTCATAATGTACTCTTAATTGATGTCTGTCCTTGAATCTACGGCTCAGTAAGCTACATCAGCTTTGCAAATTATAGACCTGATCCGCATGCACTAGGTACGAATCTTAATTTTACTTGATAGGAATAACGGAGATAATATTGTAGCAGCTGAAAAAGTCAATTTTTTTCTGTTACTACTTTATGACGAGAAAATTTTTTGTGACTAAATGACGAGAAACTGAGGTGGAATTATATTGCATGGATGCAAAAAACGCAGCGTACATACGCAAGCAAGGACATACTAAACAGGTGCTTGTGACTTTCATGACAAGGAAAATTACTTAATGCTACATAACGGTTCAGCTTGTTGAAAATTGTGCCATGAGTGCTGGATTCCTTCAAATACGTTGAAATACCTCAATCTTCTGAATTGGAACATATTAAAATTCTAGAACATGTTGACGTGTCAGGCCGAAGAACTTACTCGAAGATTGGTGACGTTAGTCATAGTGGTGAGCATAGTATATTAATGTTCAGAAGCTGTAACCCTCACACATTTCATCTTTATTATGCAATTGAAGCTAATCTACGTATAGACACGTTCATTATGTTGTACGAAGTGATGAGAATTAAGTAATGCACCATATGATCAGACTAAGGTCCACATTTCCTTAAGAAGGAAAACAAAAAATTCAGGCAAGTTGCGGTACTTTCTTTCGCTTCATTTTCAAGAGCATTTTACCAACTATTCGTGTCCATCTTTAATACTCGAGGTAAGATTGACAGTGCGTTACTGCACAGCAAGCATTACAAATTAATTTCATACTTAAAATCAGCTTTATAACCCAACAACCTAAATTTTAGAATTTTCCTTATTTCAAAATTCTACATTGAAATCCAAAAACTCAAAATCGTGCAATTCGTGAGCCGTCTGGCCGGGGCTTCAGGTGCAGCTAGGTGCCCAGGTGAGGTAGTCCTGGATGTTCTTTAGAGCCTCTCCATTAGTGTAAGGTGATTCGTTTTTTAAGTACATGTGCTCCACGACACCTGTTGAAAGGGTAATACTATTATCGTCAATATCATCGGCTTATCATCCTAGTTAATAGAATCGAATTGTACAATTTTAAACAAATGCGCAAGAGTATCCGAAGGATTAAATACATGACAATGTCCATAGGCTCTAAAGTTCGCTAAGAACTTAAAAGTGAAGAATATTATTAGGTTATTGATCATATTTACTTAGAAAACTTTTCGGAGTTCAGCTCTATCGCCAGCATCATGAATTTTATCGCTATTGCAATGAATTTATTATGCATCTTCGTCCTTACTTTTTAAAAATATCTAAATTGTGCTGGGAAATTTAGAAATCAAATAATAGTTTCCCCATCAGGTGATGGGAAAAACATGGAAGATGGAACATGGAAGACGGAACATGAAAGAAGATTAGTCCTCATAACGTAGTGACTGATCGAATTATGTTCCATGAACTTCTTTTCCACAACATATTGATCAGCTCCATTTGTTGCTAAGCCATCCTCAGTCATAACTCAATGTATCATTACCAATGGGTCTTTATTCTTTCAGTTATAACCCGCTCTTGGTAAGAACCACCTTGAGCTCCTTTTCTTTTGATCGATAAATGTGCTAGTTGATCAGACTGAAAAATTTGTTTTCTAAATGCAGCAGTTAGCATTTTTAGCCAAAATTATCAGTTACCTGAAAAATTCGAACGAGTTTTTGAGTGATAAAGAAATGTACGGAATGGAAGGTCATGAATAAACTTTAATTTATGGCATAGTTTCGCCTCATGTCTGAGAATTCTTTTCGACGACTGACGAGACTAGATATAAGTATCTCTTTAATAAAGTTTTTTAGTTCTGGTGAAAAAATTCTTAACTCATACTCAAGTTCTATTTTACTGTGTATCATTTTATTCAAAATTTCAAATTGTCCAAAATGAGAAACAGGTAAGAGACATGTCAGAAGAAAATGATGGATAATTGATTCTGTTAGAAACTATCAGTTCCTACCAGAAGGTTGAGGACCTTCTGCTATGCAGGACGAAAAATATGCAGTTTCGGAGTCTACAACCTCGACAAAACGTTCAGCATCAAATTCTACAGTGGGCTTAAAACTCTAGAGAAAAGCTAGATGTGAGAATAAATTTTATATAGATCCTTTTTCTGAATTATTCTACCTATAAATCTCAAATTGGTCTAACTTGAAAACTTATAATTTGATAAAGTTTATAACTTTATTATGAACTTTATAAAAGAGGTACATAGATCTAGACTCTTCAGTTGTCGGAAAGAATTTTCAGATATAGGTCGAAACTATGATATGTTATGAATAAAAGTTTATTCATATCTTTCCTTTCATTTCATCATAACTTAAAAACGCGTACGAATTTTTCGGGTAACTGATAATTTTGGCTTGAAATGTTAACTGCTGGGCTTAGAAAATAAATTTATCAGTCTGATCAATCAGAGCATCTATTTATCAAACGAAAGAGAGCTCAAGCTGGCTCTTATCAAGAGCGATTTGTAGCCGAAAAATAATGACCCGCAGATAAAGATATTGTGAATTATGACTGAGGATGTCATGGCAACAATTTTTTAATCCGTGTTGCGGGAAAGAAATTCATGGAGCAAAATTAGATAGGTCTCTACATTACTAGTCTTCATATTCTTTTCTCTATGTTCTTAGACATCCACCAGTTGGGAAAAACTATTATTTTATACTTAGATACCCCATTACAATTTAGATATTTCTCACATCTCAGACAATTATGCGTATTAAATTCATTGCAACAGTAATAAAAGTCCTGATGCTGGTGCAAAATATTTAGGAAGAGTACTGTTCTAAGAAGTAGAGGAAGAAGGTTAGTTAGAAATCATAGTGACATTTGTTAAAGACAAAATGATTTGTTACTCGTTTTAGATGCCCGGCAATGAATTAAAGTGCAAGGAGAAAACCTTCAAATATTTTTGTCAAAGCTGGAGGTTTTCAGCAACGAAAAATAGAGAAATTATAATTATGATAGCGAAAATTGTCACGTTAGTGCTCCTGGTTCAAAATCTAACGAATTTCAAGCATAAGATAATATGAGTCAAACACACAAATGAAAATCTATTACCCTTTACCGTCTATTTGAATTTCAAAATCTACTTCTATAAGGATGCTATTTCTTTTTTCGTAGCAAGCTAAATACAGCTGTAGTGCATGCATTGGATACGCCCTGTTAAAAATCGGCGAAAGTAATTTCGAATGAAATTAAAGCCTGTACCCTCTCAATGGCACTGTCACTCCTTCCGTTTTAGAACATTACTGCTGAGATCTGCAAGAGGCCACTAGCCAATTTCTCGCCTGCAGAGATAATCTGCGCAAAAATGACTGAATATATCTAAAAACTACTATCGCTCTGTGAAAATCGCCTAAAGCCTACCGCACAACTGTTCAATTTTGAATTGAGCGACTGCAGCTGATTTTTCGTTGAAGGTAATTATAACCTTATCGAAAAAAAAAATTTAGTTAGTAAAGAATAAATAAAAAGCATTTTGTGGTTCCATAATTCAATCACCGGTGCTGAAAAAAAATCTACCTCAAATTATACCGTAGGTGGAAATAAAGGAACTTACATTTGTCTCTATACGCCTAATTTTTTTACGTTCATGGAGACATTTTATTCAACCGTTCACACTCACTTTTGCAGGCCGATGCCCACACTCACGCACACTTGCTCAAAAACATCGACATGCTGACACAAACACACATTGAGACACACACACGTGCACACGCACGCATACACATACACACACACACACTCACACCGACATTCAGGCACAGGCACACACGGACGCACACACATACGGTAACGCACACACCCAAAAACACCCAAAACCACCACAATAGGTAAGCCAATCCATGATTTGTTTCACTGTAGTGTTCAAATTGCTTAAATATTTTTTTTAACATAAAATGGGACTCTGAAATCAGGCTCTTTCGCTCATTAATTGCACAAATGGGTGTTGAAAAAGAATTACCTTTTAAAAATCATTATAATGTTTTTAATACCCTGCAATTGCTGATTGAGATACAGAAGTGAATGGGTGGCCAGCTGTAATTGAAACTTCTGGAATTTAGCGGTGGCGAACGAACTGCTGGGCACCCAACATAAGACAGCATACTATGATCACTCTGCTAGAATTGACTAAACAGTTTCTAATCCATTTCTGCAACTATTCTTTTTTATTAAAATGGCACTCTCTGAACGTCCTTTCTGCCAGACGCTTGGCCATATACTGAAAAAATAAAAAGTAATATTATTGAAAAATAACATATGGGATTTTGATAATATTTTCAATGAACTTTGCCCTACTCGTAGCTCGGGCGTTCTATGGAAATAACTTCAAGAGTACGTCTTTTCAACAGAAACCAGCCGAAAGATAAATGCCTGCGGGTGTGTAACATAATTGTGATTGTCACATGCTGTCTTATGTTTGTAGTCTGGTATTATGATCTTAAAGCAGTTTATTTTAAAGGTGCAATAGTTTACGTAACAGACGTAACCAACACGATGAAATTTGTCCAAAGACTGACTCCTCATTCACCCATCCATCTTTTGTCAGAAATTTGGGATCGTCGAGGAAAGTTACCCCTATTTAGTCAAAACTACTCATATTTCAGTCCTCTGTCTTGAAAATAATCTGCAAGACATACGACTTGAGATTACACAGCCATTTTTTCGTATGGACCAACAACAGTTAAAACTAATCCGCCATAGCGTTGTGCATTCCTCCATCTAGTAGCTGTGTATTCTGTTCACGCGTGTGTATGTGGGAGTGTTTGTGTGTGTAGGTGAGTGTGCGTATACTTTAAAATGTGTTCAGGTATGAGGGGAAATGAGGCTTTAGGTTATCTAAGCGAATATGTATCGCTTGGTTTTTATTTTCAGTGCGTTATTATAAGTTCAACTTTGTTCTTGTTCTCATGATAGTTTTCGTACTGCAAAACGTTTGCCAGTAAAGACATTCCGCTTCATGTTAGCTTATTTGTTTATCCCTTGAGAGTATTTAGAATAAAAATACGTCCAGCGATTAATTATTTAGACAAAAACTGTAACTTATACTGTTCATGAAAGATAAGTTACAAATATGAACTTTTTAGCAATACCAGTTCCCTCAAAAGTTTTTCACCCACCTTCGAATACCCCCATGAGAGTCAAAGCGTCATGAGTTTCGAATGCCGCAAATGCTTCGTAAAATCTCGTTTTAGCGTCGTAGAGATCGTGTTGAGGGTAGTCACTGTGGACGAAGAACTCAAACACACAACCTGAAAATATGAATAGTGTCGTTTAAAATTGACTGCATTCACAGACCTCTACCGAGTACCCGATGGAGGTACAAAACAAGTCAATGATCCATGTTAGAATCTAAGGACAAGGTACTCGTACAGAAAAATGCACTGTAAAATCATATGTTCGGATCTTCTATTTTTCTGACGTTGATACGAATCCGTGGGAGCAATACCAGTTGAATATACACAGAGAAAAAATGCAAGATTTAATACACCTGATCAAACCACTTCTGTACAACAGCTGAGAAGCGTGTGTCCGAACGTCGTCGAACGTCCCAATTGGACAATTCCAATTCTTAAAACCACAAATATTTTTTTCCAATTTTTCGTGCATACCCTTTGTAAATTCTCTTGAATACTGATGCTAATGTGGTTTCTTCTTGAGGTATACATGAAAAAATTACACTTCTGACAAGCCTCTGGTAAAAAAGAGTTAACTTTTAAGAGACACTGGAGGTTTTGGGCATTATCTTTTTGATTCACTAGCACCCAACCATAAACCGACGCTTGAAGAGAATATAATGAATTTTTGATCTGACGCTCATATTTGTGTCATATACGTAGCACAAAACGGAAATGCAATTGAGTGCCATAACTGCATAACGTCACTGCCTTCTTCGTTATGTGAGGGTATGGCCTAGTACTCGTCTATACGAGGCATTGGTTTGGCACGCATAAAGAAGCATGGCTACAATAATAAGCCGAGTGTAAGTCTACGGTGTTTTATACGATTGTTTAATTTACTCCTACGACCATGATAGACTGAAAGTACATACAAAATTCTGATAAAAATGCATCTAATAGTTTAAAGTTTATTCACCGACTGCCATTTAGCTAAGCCAAATCTTTCGTTAAAGGTTCTACATGTCACTATCGCTTTCGATACACGTGAAAAATACTTGCATTCAATTCTGAGCAGCTATTTCAGCAATTCAATAAGCTGAAATGACACTACTACGGAAAGCTCTAGAAGCACATTTTCTACACAAAAATTTCAATGGCCATGCACATTCTTACACGTCACTTATTTCTGCAGCACTAAGGTGATGAGTGAAGTCTGAATTACCAAGGCCTATCAAAATTTCTCTGACAGTATTCTCCTCATATGTTTCATCACAGAGCAGTCATTCCTTATTTCATAAAGTGCTCCAATGCAATGTTTTTTTGCCACTTGAAAAATTACACATAGCTCGATTTCATGTACTAATTTTTGAGTCTCACTCAGTTTTTTCTAAGCAAATCTATCTAGTTTCTTTATTTATCCAATAAGGTTCAAGTGCTGAGAAACAGGTATGAGGTTTGGGAACCCGATTTAAGTCTTCGAACTCCACTCAGGGAATCTGGCCAATCCAATTTGGCAGCGAGCATTTTTGATAACCAGTCTCAGTTCTCGATTAGGTGTATTTTCGATAATATAATACCATGAAGAGAATTTTTTAAACCAACTCTGCGCACATTTAATTTGAAAAATATTAGAACCAAACGTCACCTCCTTGTTAAGAAACTCTTCAGAGGCAGAATGACTCAGTTTTTACTCAGGTAATTAAGATTACGGAAGTGATTTCATAGCGATAATTTTTAGTTTTCTTAAAAATTACAAGGTATGAACAACAATATATGAAAAGAAATAGAGTTTGAGGTTAGTCAAAGTTCTTGTAAGCTAAGCTGTAACTTTGCAAGACACCAGTAGCAGTAGCAGACCCCCAAAAAGTGTTATTTGTCATGTGATAACTTGATGTAATGAAATTTGAGTAGTGTATCGAATTTGGCGAGCTACTCGTAGAATAGTAAAATAACTAAGTTCTCCTTAAACTACATTTTTAAAATGAGTACTCTTCACTTACCAGTCAATAATTCACTGGGGAACAATTTGAAAAACAATTTCTGTTGAGTTAAATTTTTGAGCTTATTTAGACTTGAATAGGCATGCTGATTCCAAATCAGTACTCAGTTTTTTCTAACGCATAAAGTTTTTTCTCCATAGCTTACCTTCCAGATAAGCACAATTCCACTGGTTAGCTGCAGTAAAACTGGCTAGCTGATAACGATTTGTCTCATCTAGTGCTACGTGGTAACTTGTTTGTGGAGTCACAATTGAGACAGTGCGGTGAGAGGCGTGTGCACCTCTTTTGTTTTAGTTCATGTCTGCTCCTGCTATGTCTCGCCGTAAATGCCTAAACAACCCGACTCCATCTGCTATATACGTGGTAGTTTCACCATTCCAAGTCAGAGGACAAACACCAGCGTATTGGTAAAACAAGCATATTTCGCATATTTTAAAGGGAAACTCAGTGATCAAGATAAGCATTAGGCCCCTCACTAAGTGTGCAAGCAGTGTGTCGTAAGTTTACGGATGTGGACCAAGGGAATACGGGAGAAGTTGTCATTTGGTATCCCTATGGTTTGGCGAGAGCAAAAAGATGATTCCACGGATTATTACTTTTATTTAGCGAAAACATCAAGATTTAACAAGAACAATAAAATAAAATAGAATATCCTAATCTGCTGTCAGCTATGAGACCAATGCCTCATTTACTGAAATTCTAGTGCTTATTTTCGAACAACTACCTCCTCTACAAGATCTGAGTGATGAAGAACGCAGTGACAGCAATAGAAGTGATTTTTATATTCACGAGGATTCAGTTCGCAAGGGATTGATCAGCATGAGTTGAATGATTTAGCACGTGATTCGGGCCTCTCAAAAAATCTTCAGATATAATAGCATCAAGATTTAACAAGAAAAACCTACTTGAATGAGAAGTGAAGGTATCATACTTTCGAACCAGAGAAACTACATTCCTGCAGTACTTTCGAACTTACAGTGGGGTTAATTTTGCCATTACATTCCTGGTTTATTGAAGGAATTAGGGTTTCAATCTACAATCTAAATGAATGGCGATTGTTTATTGATAATTCAGAGCAGAGGTTGAAGTGTATTCTACACAAAGGCAATTTGTTTAGCGCAGTCCCTATTGGGCATTCGGTCTGCCTTCGTGAAGAAGATGGGGATGTACAGAGTCATTGAGTAATTGCAATATGACAAACACAAGTGGATCATCTGTGTTGACCTTAAAATGGTGTCTTTCATTCTTGGTCAGCAACGAGGATACACAAAATATCCATGCTTTTTCTCTATGTGGGATAACCGAGCTCGAGAGAGGCATTGGGTTGAGTCTAATTGGCCACCGAGATCTGGTCTTAAACCTGGAGATCTTAACATTGTACATGAGCCGCTTGTTGACTGGATGAAAATAATATTCCCACCTCTGCGCATAAAACTAGGCCTAGTGAAATTATTTGTAAAAGCATTGTCAACTGATGGCGACTGTTTGAAGTACATCATATTGACATTTCCTGGACTGTCAATCAAAAAAATCCGAGCCGGTGTGTTTACGGTCCACAAATTTGACAGCTCATCAAAGACGAACATTTCATCGGTATTTTGTCAGACGTTGAAAAGAATGCTTGGCTATCATTCAAAGACGTCGTCANTTTCACAAAGATTTGAAGGTTATGGAAGAACGTTACCAGGGTAGATGGGAAGGGAATATGATGGCTGGCTATTGTTGGAGCATCAAACACGATAGTCTTCAAGTTGAACACTCCTTAAGCTACAGCTACAAACGTAAATTTTTACCTTAAACTGCACACAATGGTAGCCATGTCTTTTGTAAAATTTAATAACGTTAAATAAACATTCTATTCTTACATATTTTTTTCATTTTAATTGTATTTTAATATTTATAACTTTCCATAAAACAAGCACTGGTACTGTTATGTACAGTATTTTCATATTTTTTATGAAAACGAAAATCCCACAGTCGTTAAACTTGACATGATAGAGAAAAACTGAGATCAGTTTCGAATTCGGCACCCAAAAATTACCTAAAAACAACTGTCAAACCTAACTTATTAAAAATTGTGTCCCCTACTGATTATAATCCGTGGAAGAGAACGGAGAATGCGTGCATTTTCAAAGTAATATGACATACATGTAAGGTGAGTGTATTACGCATTGTATGTTGTTGATATGGACATTATTTTATACTTTCATTTCTACGTACAAAGAAGGGACAAATATTATTTCGAAAATGATAATATGTATAATTGAGGCATCAGAGATCTGAAACCTTCTTCACGATAAATCGAATGTTTATGAATGGGCAAATCTTACGCACGAAGTGCCATGAGATAAGAATAATACATTCTCTATCCTAATTTTTATTCGATGATCAATTTATTTCTTGTCTCGCTTTTGCACGTCACTTCAGGAAGCGTCCACACCAAGTAGCTCAGGATGGATATAATTTAAAGGCTAATCAACTTATTGTCGGTTTTCGAGTGCAGTCTTACCGGATTTACCATGAAAGTAACATTATGAAATCATGTTAGATCCAGTTACTTTGGGCGTGCCAGATTACAGAATAGTTGGTTTACGCATATAACGCGACAGCATTTCCCCTGATGTTGAATCAATGCAATTAAAGTCGCGATATCTACAGTAGACCACATCCACAAGCATTGTTTATTTTCGCCTGACTGGCAAGATTTGTGACATACTCGTAGCTTACACGTAGACAAGTTTATTAGAATAAGGGACGCCCAGGATCCATATTGTAGGTTAAAAT
>VOMN01048725.1:0-12129 GCA_014899125.1 Orchestia grillus | reverse complement strand
AAAACCAAATCAATCAATCAATCAATCAATCAATCAATCAAACAATTAATTAAAATTCATTCATTCATTCTATTAAATACACTTCTTTACTAGTTACTTTTAAAAATTTTAATTTTTCAATTAGCTAAATAACTAACTAATTATCAAAATCAAATCAAATAATCATTAATGTTAAATCAATCTGAATCACTTGATGAATGCTTTCTTTTCTTTCGATGAGAAGATTTCTTTTTTTTATCCTTATCACTTCGGCTCTATTTCTTCTATTCTGTAATGATTGATTCAGCTTTGCCATCAATTTATTAGTCTTATTAATCCTTTATCTATCCTTCTTCTTACATTTAATTCAAGGCTGAGTTTTTCAGTTCTTCTGGAATAATGAATTTTTTAAGATTGGCCTAGTCTTATTCGACAGGCGCATTTCGCTTTTTTGTTTTGTTGTGATTGTTATTAGAGTCCTCTGAACTATTACTGTTTGATCTAGAATTATTATGCTGCTTTTTATGCTTGTCCTAGTCAAACCCTTCCAAGAAGGCAAGATAATACTTAAAAATACTCTCATGTGTGATAGCAACCCCATTTTATTTCATTTAATTTTCAATCTTTTCCATATGGTCTTAGATTGAATATTTAGTCTTCAAAGTGTCCTTAAGCTGTTTAAATATTTTAAATATTAGTTTTTTCTCTTTCTTTAAAGCTTTCTTAGCTGAAAGTTGCTTGTTTTGATTTTTTGAATGGATTTTTTGTACAAAGTATCTATGGAAGTATTCTTTGACAAAGTCTTTTTGCTTTGTATATTAGTCTAAATCGTTAAGTTTTTCTTGGAATTAAGAGTAAGGTGTTTCCTAAACCATTTTGAACTGCTTTTTTCTAAAATGATGCTTTATGTCATTCTTTAGGGATTTATGATTGCTGCGGATTTCATACATGAAATGCTAAAATATTTCATGGGCAGAGCTTCCTTGATGGCTAGACTCCATCATGCTTATCAGGTTCTTGTCGTTTTTGAACTCAGTGATAAAGCTATGCCATTTTGTATTATACTTCAACTAGCCACTGACAAGCTTCTCTTTTAACATGTTTCTGAAGTTTACTCGACTGTATCTTTATTTGTTTTTCTTTTCCTTCTGAACCACCTCATCGTTTCTTTTTTCTGCTTACATAATATAATCTATAAAAGTTGATAGCCTGTCATAAGCATGTAAGTTTTTATAGCATTCATTGTGCTTGAACTTTGATCGAAAGTCGTCCCATTTCATATTGTATTTGATGTTTTCGAGTTACATTAAGATTTTTAAATTGTTTATGTTTGACTGCTTTTTCTATTTTTCCTAAATTTTTTATTTTGCCCACAGCTCGTCCATGTAATCTTGATATACGTTTTATTTCTAGTTTTAGTCCAGGATTCTCCATCTTGGATCGGTTTGAAAATCATAAGTTACTTTGTGCATTTTGGAAGAAGATGTTAAAAATTTGGCCTCTTTCAACATTTTCAAAAACTGGCCTTTGTTGATCTAGGTCTTGGCTTTTTTCTCAATTTCGTTTGCCTTTTTGCAATCCTGAATATACTCATTAAATAACCTTTTTTTGTCACTTATTTTCATAAGCTCCCATCTTTCGTCATCCTAACAAAGCTTGATGCAGGACTCCCACTTCGTATTGACCGAGACGCTCTTGGCTTTGAACAGCATTCTCACCTTTTTCTTTTTCTCTTCCTCTTCGGATAGTTTCTCCTACTCGACAGTCCCTCCATTTTGCTCCATCTACCTTTTTCTTTATTCATCCTTTTTCCTTTTATACTCTTTAACTTAGCTGGGCAACTGCCAACTCGACTTCCTGATGGTTGCATTATAGTAAAACTTTTTACCTTCTGCAGTTCTGTACTATTTCCACTAAGGATGATCAGTATCCTATTAAGTGGTCCTAAAACATTAAGGCATTTCATATTGAGATTTTTTAGTGGCTCGATTATAGTAGTATGTGACTCCATTTACAGACTGATGTATTGACCATACTTTTCGCTCTTATTCTAAAGTAATGGGATTTTCAACCATTTGCTAATGATTCACAACAACAACAAATTTATTTTTTAACAAACAAAGCTTTAACAAAAACTCTTATAAAAAAAATAAAAACTTTAATTATTTAATTATTTATTCATTTAATTAATTATTTAATTAGTTAAAATAATTTATTATTTTTGTTAGTTTAATATATATTTTTTTTGTAATATAAACAATATCAATAAAATAANATAATTTATTATTTTGGTTAGTTTAATATATATTTTTTTTGTAATATAAACAATATCAATAAATTAATAAATTAATAAAATCAATCAATTTGTTTGTTTTTAAGTTGGTTTATTAAAATTAAGCCTTTAAAAAAACTCAACAACAACAAACGTATTGCACAATAATAGAAGTTCAAAAAAAGAAATAACTATGTTTTTTTTTATTTTATCAATAATATTTTTCCCTTTTTTTCCTTTTTTTATTTTTCATAATTATTGCCATTATTCAGCAGATTTTTTGTTTTTTCTTTACTATTTTCTTTTGTTATTTTGCTACTAAAACAACAACATTTTTTGTCTTCTTTCTTATTCAGCCTAATTTTATAATTTTGTTCGAATCGAGCCAGTCTTTTATACACATTATTTACGTACTATCTCAATAACTCTTTTAGTTGTCTATTCTTTTGCTTGCTTTATCTCTTAACTTTAATATATCTATCGAATAGGAGTACTGACCAGCTTATTACTGATAATATTCTACAATTAAAGCTGACATTTTTACTAACATTCTGTATCATACTTAAATAATGCTTCTTGTGAACATGTGTATAGTATGCCAAGACTTACATCAGAGTTGTACCCGGCTAGGTTGCATGTGTTATCAAAACAATTAATCATGCTTTTGGATTAAACTGCGGTTTCTTTCCAATTTTTGAAGCAATATCCATTAAAAATCTGAGCTTACTCTCCTTCAAATGAACAATCCGCATATTTTCTAATCTCTTTTTAGCAGGACAAAACATCAAAACAGTTTTGGATTTAATCTTGACATTTGGTTAGAACTTGTTATTCAAAACATAATTGTGCTTATTTTACAGTATAATATTAATCATCATCGTTGTTATTGTTGTTGTTATGATGATTATCATCAGGGTTTGTACTACTAAGAGTATTTGTTATCAACAAACAATAAAAGCTGATTATCAAAAGAATGGTTTATGATTTTTTATTCATTATCAAAAGGAACAAAAAGCAAGTTGATTTTGTTTTTGTTTGCTGATAACTTACTTAACTTACAAAGTTAATTTAATAAAATAAGATTTTTTTATATATATTGAATTGTCTTAATTTTTTGTTTGTTTTTGTTTTATAAAGAAAGCTGTTTGTTTGTGATTTAATTTATAAAATTAGAATAAAAATCAAATAATATATTTGACCTAAACAAATGGGTCCATCAAGTAGTATGTGTGTCCAGGATAAGGATGTATTGGAGATACCAACGACAGCAGATCAAGGGTTATAGCAAAATCTAAATGTATCATTGCACTAAGCTTCTAGAAGTATAAACACCATATTCCCAAAAAAAGTTATGCAAGAAAATGTCTCACAAAGCCTGTGCTGAGTGAAAAGGTGCAAAAGACTTTACAGTTTTTGCTAGAAAGTAAGAAATAGTCTAAATTTAGTGGAGCCATTGGAGGACAGTACAGAAGAAGGGCACTAGCTTCCAATATTTTATATTTTGAAAAAACAAGTATATTATGCAGGAGAATGGGTTAATGGGTTGCCTCATGGTAAAGGAAAGGTATATTTTAAAAATGGATGCTTCTTTGAAGGGTAGTTTGTATAAGGCTAGGCTCAAGGTGCCGATAATATATTTGTTTATTTGGATGGCTCTTTTTACAGAGGAGCTTTCAAGGATTCTGTTAAAAATGGTCATGGAAAATTCTGGCATCATAATGGGACATAGTTCTAAGGTACTTGGGTTAATGATGAGCCTCATGGATAAAACTGTATTGAAAAATATCCAAATGGAAACAGTTATAAAGGAGCTTTTGTGAAAGGAAAAAAGGAAGGAAAAGGATAATTTTTTTGGAATGATGGAAAAGTTTATATAGGTTAATTCAAAGATGGCTATATGGATGGGCATGGTATTTTAAAAAAAGGCTAATAAGCATTTTTTTAAGGATTGTTTCGTAAGAATGAAAAACAGGGAACAGGGGTCATGAAACTACCCTATGGAACCTACGAAGGACCATTTATAGACGGACTAATGGGAGGAATTGGCAAATTTACCTGGAATGATGGAAGGTACTATGAAGGGAGCTTCTTTTAAGGCAATCTTCATGGAAAGGGTGTGTTATTTTTTCCAGATGGGAAGGTTCTTAAAGGATAATGGCAGCATGGATAAAATATTTTTATTGAGAATATTTAGATTTAAAAGAGGAAAAATTGAAAAACCAAATACATACACATACTCCTTTTTTATTCTGTTAATATATTTTTTTGAGATAAATGGCTTATTATAAATTTGAGAAAGATACATTGATAGCAAATTTATTGATTTTTATCTGATTTATTGAATTTATATTTCCTCAACTATTTCTGTTTATTTATAATAATAAGCTATTTTGATTCAGATATGTCAACCCTAAGCATTCACCTCAACAACGGCTTCCTTCACAAAAGCTCTGACATTATAGGAAAGATGGAGAACTATGTTCTGCTAACGCTTCACTCCAACGGCCGAAGCCAATAATTCAGAAGCAAAATCGTTCCAGGAAAGAAGAAGGAGCCAATTGTGTGGAATGAAACTATCAACATCAACTTATCCAGAGATCCCTCAGCCAGACTTGATGTCGCAATCATGGACGAAGACATGGGAAAGGATGACGTATGTGGAAAGGGTTTCATTAACCTTGACAGTGTCGGAATGCTTCAGCCCGGAACTGGGGCCTACACCATCAGACTCTACGGCGCCGCCAAGAACGAAGTCTCAGGAGAGCTCAACTTTACCAGCACATACCAATGATAGCCTGTTTATAAATCACATTTGAATTTTCAATTTTCAATTAAATTTAAAAGATTTAATCTCCTTCTTCAATAAAGTTGAATTAATTTAATTTATTTGTTTGAATTAATTAATAACCATAACCAGCGACAATTCCTTTAATAAAAAAAACTTATCAATCAGTAAAGTCATTTTTATCATTAAAGAAAGGTAAGTTAGATTCCTCTCAAACGTTCTACTATTAAAAGAAACACAATCTATGTTAATATTTTAAGTTTTTAGTTTGTTAGTATTTATTTATTTGTTAGTTGGTTTGGTTGTTTGTTTATTTGTTTAAAATTTTAATCTTAATAAACAAAAAATAAAAATTAAATAAAAATTTTAATAATTTAATTTATTGTTTGATAATTTAGTTGTATGAACCACACAAGCTGCAAATATTTATGTTCGTTTGTTTGTTTGTTTTTATATTTATTTATTTTATTAAATTTTTTATTCAAAAACAAAAAAAGAAATTTTGTAGTAATCATTCTTTTTTAATGAGCGAACAACATTATTGATGCGATAAATGTTCATCATTCACTGCCGCTGTTGCTATTATCACCATTGGCTACTAATCCGCTTCCAGTTGCAGCCATTGAAGAAGAATTCCATTTGTTCCCTGAAGAATGGTGATGATATGAATTTGAGCTTGAAATTACAGTATTTGAAGAGTCTCTCATTGGCTCTTTGAGCTTTTTAATAGCAGCAACATTCACATTTCTGTATTTTCCAAGCTCAATCTCAATGTTCTTATTAACTCTCAAAAGATTTTCAAGATGTCGCTCACAAACCTTGAAGTCGTCCTGTAGTTGTTGGTTGACATCGATCACTTCGTTGTTCTTGTTTAAAATGTAGTTGATCTACTCAGAGCACTCTTGCACTTAGCTTTACATTCTGTTCAAAGCAAACTTTTTCTGCTCAATTTGCTCGTTCAAATGTCTAGTTCTTTATTTCTAGTTTGCCCAGTTGCGGCCTGTCTATTTAGTCTCCTTTGAAATTCTTTTCAGCTCGAGCTGCATTGAGGCATTGTTGAACTTATTCTCTTGAATCTGTTTGCCTGTATTTGAAGCTTCTTCATTTTTTACTTCCAAAGTGGCATCAAGTTCTGAAATGTGCCCATCCAAATAGTTGTTTTAATCCTCAATTTTGCCCAACTGCTCATTCAGAGTCGACTCCTCTCGAGTTAGGTTTCTGATGTAGGACTGAGTCTTATGGCACTTGTCCTTGATGGTCTCGAGTGTTCTGTTTACATTAGAGTTCTCTTTTCTTTGTCGGTCGCACTACTCTCTGGCAATGGATATCTGACTCTGATATCTTTCTTCTTAGTTTCTGAGATTTTCGTTGATTTCTTTTAGCTATTCGCATCTATTCTGCACATCTACGATGTCATCTTACCTTCTATTGTTATGCTCTGTTAATTGCTGAGACTGAGCTTTGTTGTCTCTGAGCTGTTTGTTTTTGATTTGTAATTCTTTTTACTGATGCTAAAGTTGGACCTTTGCTTCCATATAGTTTTTTACAGTAAGCTCAAGTCTTTAATGATTGCTGACCTTGGCTATTTCCTGCAATCGTTACAAAAATGTACATATTCACGAATCGTATTTTAGAATCTGCCTTTGGCTTTTTGAAGCTATTCCCGAAGACGCTCATATCTCTCTTGATTTCCACGAAGATCTTCGACTTCAGCTTGAAGCACAGCAATCATAGAGTTTTTTTGATCCAGACATGAAGCCAAGTCATCAGGACTAATAGCGAACTTTTTGCGACTTGATACTCTGGTTAGACTCATCTAAGTTTCTCAGAATAGAACTTATATTTAATTTTTGTTATAGACAGCCAAAATGGAAAAAAAAGAATCAAACATAAAATTATATAGTTAATAAATAAATACAAGAAAAATAAATAACCAAATAAACAAATTAATTAATTCAAAACAACTAAACTTATCAAAATATTTATTAAATCAAAAAATTTAATAATTAGTTACTTTATTACTTTGCTTTTTTTCTATTTTACTTTTTTAAGCAATATAATTAAACTAAGAGCAACAAAATAATTCAAAAAATAAACTTTTTTAGAAAATAAACTTCTGTTCATTTGCTCGCTCACTTGCTCGCCTGCATACTATCCAAAAACACATTATGTCAAGAAAGCTATAAAATTAAAACAAGACATTTTCTTTAAAAAACTTGTAGCCTATCAATTACTTAAAAACATTTAACAAAATGCTTGACAGTATCAAATAAAAGAACAACCCCAATACAACAAATGAAACATCTCAAATATCTTTAAATCGAAAAAGATAATTAAAAGTAGTAAGCTTATCGAAGTTTCCATTACCAGAGTTTTACTATTAAATGTAAGGTGTTTTCGAAACAAACCTTAAAAAGAACTATTAAACAGAAAGACAAAGCAAACAAAATCAGAAAATAGAAAACTATTAAAAATAGTTTATGAATAAGCATTACAGGTTTGTAAAGGGTACTTTAAATGCCATAATTAGAGACAACTAAAAGCAGCAGATTAATCTGGATCGATGCAAAAACATGCTTAGAAAAAACACTATGGTTTAGGNCAGCAGTATAAATAAAAATATTAAAAAGTTTAAAAGTCAGCCCAAGTTAACTTTGAAAGTCTTGAAAAATGATAAAACCAATAAAAGCAGTGCTAATAGAACAGCTATTTAGTCAAGTCATTTAAGCAAAGTAAAGGCTAAAAAGAGTACTAGCAGTCGGGTTGTTGGAAGATAAGGCACGATCAGTACTTTTAGATAATAGCTGACTGAAAATGCTGAAATGCAGGAACTTCAGTCAAATTAAAATAATTAAGAAGAAACATACAGTTCTTGCAATCCTCCAATTTTCAAGAAACTTTGTCCTCCCAAAAGGGCGGAAAAGTATCATACACGAAATGATTCTGAAATTTAAGGATTTTTATAGATGAAATTTTCAAAATATCCTGGAAGATCAAGATATTCGAAAATAACAAAATAGAAGGAACTCATTCTAAATTCCATGTCTGCTCGAAGCAATAATAGCATGCCTGTTCGCCCTCCAGGCCCTCCAGGCCCAGGTTGCTCTCTTAACAATAACAAGTCTTTCCAATCAGAATTAATAAAAATCAATCAAACATCCTCATATCATAAAAAAAGGGCAAGCTATAATTAGCTTCCAACAAAGATAGAATAAGAATAATAAACAGACTAAAAAAGAGGAGAACGCGGATCAAGTAGTTGTTTAGGTTTAAATGCAAAGCATAGTATTTCTGTTGAAAACAAAATGGTCAATGATCCAGAAAAACATTATTCTTCTACTTCAGCTGCAGCAGATATGAATAATGACTAAGAATTGAAACAGTTCAAGGCATTAATCCGCCTGCCTATAGAGCACAATCCAAGAACAGGATAGGTAATTTAGAAAAGTCATGGACAAAGTTTCTAAATAAATCTTGCTGAATTACAAAAGCAACAAGCTTAAGTTCAAAAAAAGTATGCTTAAGAAATTGATGAGCAGATCAAAAATGCTAATATTTAATTTGATTAAAGGGTAAGAAAAGTTAATAGAATTACTGTATGATTTGATTTGAATGATTATGATTTTTTAATAAATAGTTTAATTTAGTTATTTAGTTATTTAACTTTAATTTGTTTGTTCGTTTGTTTCGTTCACGTTTACGTTCAATAAGTAAAAAGTTCAAATTTAAATTAACATAAAAAAATTTATTAAAAAAACATCATTAAAAACAAAACATTAGAAACATACAACATTTGTATCATATCATGACAACAAGAAACATGTTTAATGTTCTATATCACAGATACATTGACCAAATAAAAGAATAAGAGATTCAAAAATATGAAAATAAACATCAAGAATATCTACATCGATCGGGAATGATGAAAAAGGTATCTAACTATCATCGAAATCATAACAAATCATCATACAATAATAATCGAAATAATTATCAAAGTTAAAGTTATCATCATCAGGCTCATAAGGCATCAAATCCTGAAAATTATTTTTCACGAGAATAAGAACCTATTCCTACTATTAAAAAAAACTTAATCAATACTATCAAGACCACATCTAATTAAAACAACTAAGACCATCAGTTTTAATCAGTCAAGGATCCATTCAACAGTCAGATAAAGCCATCAAATCGATAGTAAAGAACATAGTTTTCTAATTTACCTTTAGCCAGTGATAGGCTTATTAAAAAGGGTTGTTAGAATGAGCTAGCAATGCCTGATTAGTACGCAGCTGAGAATATTACATTGATTGAGTGTCCTGAGGGGTGTGGGAGGAAGTTCAACTAGAATGCCATAGAGAAGCATATCAAAGTGTGCCAAAAAATATTTCAAGGAAAGCGCAAGCCATTTAAGGTCAAGCTAGTTGATTAGGAGGCTGAAAAACTTAATAAAAAGGACAAACCTGCTGCTTAAAAACCCAAAAAAGTAGCCAAATGGAAGAAGTAAAGCGAACAATTCAGAAAAAGTGTAGGAGTAGTGTCTGCCAAAAATCCTCAGAAAAATGCTGACTAACCTCAATCTAAGGCCGAGCTTTAATAATAAGATGATAGAGTACTATGTGGGGGATGTGGACGTAAATTTGCTGAAGAGACTGCTTATAAACACATTTAAAAATGTATTGAAAGAAATAAAAGAAAAAAGTGACCAATCAAAAATAATTAATTTGTTTTAAATAAACATTTATAATTTATATGTAGTATTACTGTTTTATTTGTTTGCTTGTATGTGAATAAAAGAATTAAATATTTATTTATTAATTTAATTAATAAATAAAATAATTAATAAATAATAAATTTAATAAATAAATAAACAATCAATCAATTAATCAATCAATCTATTAAACAAATAATTAGATAATTGTCTCTAATTAAATAAAATATAAAAGAATTTTTTTATTTTATTGTTGGATTCTATCTTCTAAGACTTTATTTGCTTCTCATTTCTGTTAATTTGCTCGTTCATTTGTTTGTTCGTACATTTTTTTTGTTTAATCGGTTTCTTTTTCTATGCTTGCAGCTTCTTCTTTTTTATTTCTTGCTAAGTAGTTTTTGGTAATAAATTGTAGATAAACTATTAGCATTTTAGCCAATGAAAAGAATGTTTTCTGTTTAAGAAGCTATATTAAGTAAACAAATGAAAGTTTTTAGTCAAGTCAAGTTAAGTTTAGATGTAAAATAAAAAGTTTCTTGACAAAAAGTATGACAAAGTTATCACTCCTTTTACTATTTTATTGTCAAGACTACAATATGTCTGCTCATTTTTTTAAGATTTTGTATGCCCCATATGCCACTCCTGGTACTAGACCTACAATGGCTGTGGTTCCCAGGGTTGCGATGACCCCTGTTGCTCCCCAAGACTGGAGAAGAGCGAATGTTGATCCAGCTGCCACATTTCCCATTCCAGCTTGGATTCCTGCTGCCGTTGACCCAGCCGTGATCCCCGTAGTTGTGAATCCGGCAGCTGTCAAGCCTGCTGCGCTGCAGTTGTTCCTGTTATTGCGCTAACAGTGGTTACTGTAGCTACTGCTTTTTCGGTCTTTCCATTACGAGTGTCGGTTACTGTGGGGGTTTCCTTGCCCTTAATTTGCTCAGAAATGATAGCCAATCTATTCATCTATGTCGATTTTATTAAAAAAAATAATTTATCATAAAAACATAATATTTTTTCATTGAATTCATTATAAAAAATGATCATTATTAATATTATTCATTTTATTTTAAGCATTTTAACATTTTAAACATTTTAAACATTCAAACAAATTATTTGAAATTTTATGGATTTAGGATTTATTTATTCTATTTTTATTTTTTCCAAATTCATACTTTTTCACACATAAAACAACAACAATTCTGTTTAATTATAAATATTTTAAAAATTAACACGTATAAAAAAATGTCATCAAGGATCGTAATACTCTGTCTTATGATGGTCACTCTATTGTCAGTGATGGTAGCACCCAAGGCTGTTTATGACTTTAAGACCAGCTATGTCAACCAATTGACCAATATCAACTTCAAGGACCAGGTCGAGAAGATCAGGCAGAATACTAATTATGTCACTGTGGTCCACTTTTACAAGTCATCAGGTAGGCTCATTGTGTGATTATTCTGTAGATGGAGTCAGTAATGGCTTAGTTGAATCAATGAACACTTGGGCCAATGAGTTTAACGGTGTTTATAGGATCGGAGCCGTTGACTGTGAGGAGGCTATCAAAATATGTAAGGAACAAAAGATTACTGAATTCCCAACCATCAAAGTCTACCCGCCTGTTCCCATTCCTGCTGTATTTATCACTGTAACAATTCTAAATAATTTTTAGGAGGATATCTCAGTTGAGAAGATTCAAAAAGTCGCTTCAAAATATCTTCATAACAACATTATCGAAATTACCAATACCAACCTGAACACTTTCTTGGGAGAAAACCCCAGCGTCCCAAAGGTTCTCCTTTTTACTGACAAGAAGGGAAACCCTTCAGTATACAAAGGACTCTCTGTAGCCTTTGAAAAGAAACTCAATTTCGGTATTGTGAGAAGCTCAGACGAAAAGCTAGTCCAAAAATATATCATCAAGTCTTTCCCGACAATCATAGTTATCAAAACAGGATAAAAGCGACCAATTTTCTACAAAGAAAAGGAGTTCAACTTCAAAAATATTTTTGAATTTTTGAATATTTACTCTGAAGCCTTTGTACCTGGAGGAGGAAGTTCCCTTGACTCATCCGCTACTAAATAATGGATGACTGAGACATGTAAGCTTTTAATTTATTCTTAACTTAGTCCCCTAAATATTTGACCGAAGTGTCAGGGACATTTGTCTTGGCTTGGACGGAACTCTCTGTGTGATTCTACTCACAGACTAAAAGCCAAATAAAGAGTAAAAGGATCAGTTTGAACACCTCAGCGCTAAGTTTGAGACCAAAATAAATAGAGGCGCTAAATTCAAGTTTATGTGGCTCAACGCTAAAATAGAAGAGAAGTGGGGCCAGGCTTTCGGATATTCAGGAGAAGACAAAGTTGTCATTCTAAACCCAGGAAAAA
>VOMN01048719.1:0-14375 GCA_014899125.1 Orchestia grillus | reverse complement strand
TTCAAGGAAGTGAGAAGTGTCGAAAACTGCGTTGAGTTGCAAGAAGTTCGCGGTCAAACAGCATGGAATTCAACGAAGGCAAGTTCGAACAAATGAGGCATAGAGAGCCCCCAGACGAAAGGTTCTCATGAACAACCAAAGGGGTCTGGAAATAGAGAAAAAAATCTCTTTTTGAGACTTGGGTGTTATTGTTGGGGACAACGGACGATTCCGAGAACATATCAGCCTAACAGTCAAAAAATGCCCGCGCCTAATTGGCTGGATCTTGCGAGTCATCGTGACTCGAGAATCGAAACCGATGCTTTCGCTGTTAAGAGCGCTGATCCTACTCCTGGCGGAGTACTGTAGCCAATTATGGAATCCAGGCACAAGAGAAAACGTCGTGAAGGTGGAAAGTATACAACGACGTTTAACGGCGAAGATTCGTGAGTTTCAAGGTCTGGACTACAGGGGCGCCTAAGATTTCTCCAACTTATTTCTCTCCAGCGAAGAAGGGAGAGATGCCTTATAATCTACACGTGGAACGATTACAACTCTGTGCCCAGAGATCTGAGAACGCGATGCTTCCCTGGAGGTCTTCAAGAAGAGGCTGGATAACTTCCTACAAGCTGTCCCTGACAGGCTGCCCTTGCCTCACTATCATCAGACGGCGGAGGGAAACGGTCTCCNGGGAAACGGTCTCCTTCAACAGCTCGCGGATATGTGAAGGGACACCTTGTACAAAAACCGGCGGCACCTCAGAGTGGCCAGCGTATAAAGGCCCGTAACTTTTCAAGATATTCATGATAAGATATGTTGAGATGCAACCCTCAGACTTCTACTAAGTCTGAATCTGACTGGATATCTTTTCTAAATGGCGAATATCTTTTATGGGGCTCAGAATGAGTACCTGGGGGACTAAGGAATGCGAGGGCAGGTTCAGTGCTCCGCTGTGCTAGGGAGATCTTCTGCAGCTCAAGTGAAGTCGAAGGCTTGGTGAACAGAAGCTTGCCGGTGCCTTGAATGTTCGTGAGCGGCTGGCTTGGTGAAAAGCGCTTTTATGCATGTGAGAGCTCGGTTTGACTTGAGATAGTGGGCTCTGATAGATGGAGCCGGTGGCCCTGCAAAAGCTGTAACAGCTGCGTGTGACTTGAATGGCACCTCAGGATGGACCGACTCGAAGCTGTAGAGGTTTCTCACTTTTCTTAAGGAAATTATTTATGCGGTACTTTGACCTCTCACCCGCTCATTGTAGTTTTGATATACCGATTTAGTTCTGCTAATTCTTCTTTGATTTTTCTTGGGAAGGGAACTCCAACGTGAACACCTCCAGGAACAATGGGACTTCTTTCCTGTTGACTCTGATTTTGTTCAGTGCCTGTGGTAGTTAGCATATATGTCACTCTCAGCCGATCGAATGAAATATTAGTTGGCTTTCCTCTAATGTCTAGAGTAAAATATTTATCGTGCCTCGGCATTATACGGAATTGTCCGTTACACTGTTTTTATAGGAACGTCCTTATTGCATCAGGGGAGGACAAATACTCATTCATTCCTTTTCGCAGTGACGTGCACGTAGCACCTTAGAAGCTGCGGACGCAGTTTAGTTGTGGTACATAGCAGCCTAAGTAGGAAATTGGTAACTGTGATGGATCTATCTTGTGTTACCCTGAGCTTTCCTGATAGCCTCAATTACTGGTCGTACACCATCGCCGCTGGGGAAATGTTCGAATCCAATGATGGAGTTGCTCTCATGTGTAGGCAATGCTCTCATCACCATTGGCAATGCACCCAGGCAGTTACTGCCTATCTTTGTTGCTTTTAGTGTTTTTCTAGGCTTCTATGCATACGTTCCACCATGCCGTCACTTCGATGATGAAAGCTTGTGGTACGTGGCGTCTAAGAACGTAAGATTGTCATTTGTTCTTTTTCAACAGGTTTAATTCGAATTGCACTTCTTGAGCCGTGATAGACGGTGTGCGCTGTGGTTTCCACTAGGCAATGAACAATTGGAAGAGCTGTGCACCCTCTGTTATAGCGGTCGATGCAGATTAACAAATATTGCTGCCCTTGCGATGGAGGCAGGGAGCCGACGATGTCTGCGTGTAAGAACTGAAACCTTTCTTTGGAAATAAGCCTCTTCCCGGCCGACTCTTGACATGTAATGAAATCTTACTAGTCTGGCAAGGAATGCATTCTCGTGTCGAATTGCGAACATCTTTGTTAAAATTCGGCCAGACTTCTTCGTTCCTTAGTCTCTTGTGGCTCGTATATCGCAATTATTAGCTTCTTGAAAATGCTTTGAATTCTTTTGCCATGTATTATAGCAGCGATATGAAGCCATTTTATTTTCGTAGATACATCACACCAAAGCGGTTCGTGGCTGGGTTGTATCTTTACTGGACTCAATTGCAGTGAAATCCATGCATTTGGCTGCAGTGTTCTCTCATATCTTCGTCCTCTATTTGCGCGTAGATTAGTCGTGAATGATCTACTCTCATAATCGATGCCATAGTTCTGAACAGTGCGTCCGCGGCAGTATTTCAGCCCTACTAATGTGCCCTATTGTGCATTTGAATTGGGAAATGTGGGAAAGCTACCGTGCAACTCGAGCCAAGCTCTATTGGGAAGTTTTCTGCAAAGCGAGTGTCAGAGGCTTATGATCGGTTTTCATAATAAATCTTCTTCGTTCCAAGAAGTTCTCGAAATAGTGTAGTGTCAGGTAAATGGCTGATAGCTCTCGGTCCTAGTTGCTGTATTGACGTTGCGGCATGGAGAATAATTTAGAGAAGGAAGCCATTGCGAAGAACTTACCGTCAATTTCCTGCTTTAACGCAGCTCCCACTGCCAATGCAGAGGCGCCTGTTGTTAGTATCGTTTGACCGACGGGTACTGGATGCGCTAGCAATGTGAGAAGAGAAATTAGTTGGTCTAATTTATCAAATGCAGCGTTTTCATTTGGTATCCATTTAATTACTTTCGATGAGCTGGTTGAGTAGTCTTTAGTTAGGTCAGCAAGATTGCATCTTCTCAGCGTTGTTTGGTAGAAATCTGTTATAATAATTTGCTATCCCTAGGAACAGTCCCAGTGTCTTGACGCTAGCAGTTTTAGGAAGTTTTAAGAATGGTAATTGCCTTTTGGAGAAAGGGCGCAACGCCAGCTTAGGAGACTCAATGTCTCGAAAATTCAATTCAGGGATGCCCAGAACACACTTGGGAGGATGTACGTACTTACAGACATGCCTCCTTCAGACGCATAAACGACTACCTGAGATGAGTTTCGTGTTCTTCGGCTGAAATCGAGGCGACCGAGATGTCGTCAATGTATCATGGTACCAAATTCAGATCTCCTGTGATGCTGCCCATGAAACACTGAAAGGTCTGTACTGCTTTGCGCAGACCGAATGACACCATGACGTACTCATATAATCCGAAGAAGGATGATTACGGTTTTGGGAATATCCTCCTTTAGCGGCATTTGGTAAGAGGCGAATTTAAGGTTTATGTTCGAGAAGATCACTTGATTGCGGAGCTTATAGTGACAGTCCTTGCAGCGTGGTATGGGCTGACTGTCTAGTTTTGAAATCCTATTCGATTGCTTATAATTCCGGACTGAGCGCCTTTCTCTGGATTCTGACGCTTTGAGAACCATGTAATGAGTGAAGCCCAGCAACTCTTAAAAGGCCTAATTATTTCTTGTTGTCTACGGGCCTTTTCAAAAACCGGTTGCCCAACTATCTCGATGTAGCGTTCGACCTCTGTGCCTGTCGCTATGGTGGGGTGGCCACAGACACTTGCTGATGAAACTTCTGCAATTTATTTAGAGAGAATATCATTGAAATCTGGTGGAGTTTTTCGGATTCGTTGAATGATTGGGCTGTCAAATTGGCTACATTTGCAGGTAATTATTACTTATGAAACCGAACTGTAAATTTCTGCGTTGGCCGCGTCCGCAATGAACTTATTCGCATGGAGAAAATCGAGGCCGAAGATTGGCTCTTTTACATCGGCGACAACGAAATCCCACTTCAAGTAAACCCTGGCTGAAAACCAGACTGTGCGGTTGGTTGTACCGAAGGAGATAATTGCGACGTTGCTAACTGCGATTTAGTCATACAACGATACTTTTCTTGTTGTGCTGCTTTAGGTACTGTATTGAAAGCGGACATAAGTACCCACGCCTAATGGTGTTTTAGCGTTACCATCTTATATTTATGGGCTACCATCTTTCGCGTGCGTCGTTTCTCCCTAACCAAGCGCATGGTAAAGGGCAGTTGCGTGGTGTGCGGCAGAAGGTGTAATGATAGAAACGGTAGGGTTTGTCGTTTCTGACCGAGTGGCCCTTTATCGTGAAATACCGCGGTCCTGCAACTAGAACGTTTTTCGAGTTAGCTGTCAGATAATCCGTTGGTTTGATCAACATTTGCCGCATGTGATGCCACCTCCTCAGTGATGTTATTTACCTCAACTCTAGAATCGTTTGACTGCTCCTTTTGTATTGTAATTACATGAAGAAGTTCTGCGCTAGCTTTTACGGACGATACCTGTCTGGTAAAATCTGGATCGGCTTGAAAACCGTATTCTATGTCGGATTTTTCGGTCTCAATGGCTTTCATAATTATCTGGATGTTTTCTAGTAGCTTTGCAATATGCAAAGACTGAATACGTGATGCCAGAAGCTCGGCCTGCTTGTAAATAGTTCAACCGCTGCATTTCCAGGAGTAACTCTGGAGTTCAGTCGCCAAAGGCAATAGTTATTTGCTTTGTAGTTCGCTCCTTCGTCGTGACACACACATTTTTTTGTTGAAGTGGTTTTTAATGGTTCGAATTCATTGTCGGTTAGCGGATTCACAAGTATATGAATTTGTATGGTGCCGAGGAGTGCTCCAAATCTTTCATTATCACTGAGCTGAGTAATTTGAGCTAGAAATATATCGCAGTGCTCGAGTCAAGTTTTCATGCCGCCTCCAACGGTGGGCGAGCGGATATGTCTCCCAACCATGTTGACCCGCCGTGTCAATATGGGGTCACCAGTGTTGAGATCCAATCCTCAGACTTTCTGAGACTAATATTTTCTTCGACGGGTATATTTTGTGATGGATAAGAGTCAGTGACTAAGGGTACTAAGAATTGAACTCTACAGTTATTCATGCTCTTGAAATAGAACACAAGACGTAGTATAATAGAATGTAGGTTCAGAGTCTCGGCTCAAGGTTCTGTTGTGCTGAGAGTTTTCTTCGGACCAAGTGAAGTAGACGGCTTGGGAAAGAGAAACTTGCCGGTGCGTTGAATGGTGCTTGTGTGGTGGGCTTGTTGAAAGGCACAGTTAGGCCCAAAGACCTCGGTTTAACTTGTGAACCTGTGATAGTGGGCTCTGACAGCTGAAGCCTGTAGCTCTGATAGCTGCGTGTGGCTTAAACGGCAGCTGAGGATGTGTTCATGTGCACCTGAAAAGCCTCGGGCAGTTGAGTTCTTAGTCGGCGCCTTTTGGCTGCGAGTTGTTTCAGTCTTGGTTTTACTGCGAACACAGCAAAGAGGTATTGCTTTTGGGGCCAGGGTGCTCGCTATGTCATGCTTAGGAGGCTCTTGTGCGATGTTCGATTTCCTCAATCGCGTGCGGCAGAGCAGAATACGTTTCCTTAAGTTCATCTGCAGCTTTTCCATGTGTTCAGATTCAACTGTTCTAACTTTTTGTTGCGAGTCTCATAATGTGAGACTGCTTGTTTTCTCGCTCTCAAACACTTCTCACATCAAAATTGACATTTATCAAAGGAAAAAGAACTACTCGTGAGATATAATAGATTGCTTCGAAATTAAATTATAACAGAAGCCTCAAGTACGCACAAAATCAGTTCTCCTATTTCATCAGCTTTGCTAGCTCTCCATCTTAACTAGTGGGAAATGAAAGTTCTGTACCGTGGGTTGTGGGGGCTTTTCCGCCACACAAGTTATAGATAATACAATAGGAAAGTCAATTCAATTTATTGAAGAACAGTGTAACGCAATGAGCAGAAACACTTCACTGCCCAGTCAATTCAGTTTACTTTACATCAAACGAGAATGCAAAATAAGCTTGACCATTTAAAACGTAATATGCTTAAACATTCAAGCGTGAGACGGGGATCCGAAGCCCAAGTTTTAAAGGTATATTATAATTTGAGCTTACGAGGCTCTTTACTACACAGGAGCCAAATTGAAAGATATCGAAATATTTCCTCACTCAAAACGGCTCTAAACAGTAATCGCGAGATGTCGTCCCACCAACTTTTCAGTAGACTGGGATTGAGTATTAATTCCTGTTCCGGCAACCAGGGCCGAACTGATCTCCATATCTTCCGAACGTATAGGGTAGCACCGCCGTTCTACAGAAGCGTCGAGAGTCATACTGGAGAACTGTTGAGTGAAGGGTTGAAAAAACGCAACCTCCTCTACTGGATGCGCTTCCAGACGGAAAATTCGGAGCAAATATTCAGCCTCGCAGCAGGATATTCATTGTCAGCCGGCGACTGTACCACAAAGGAGAAAAATTGGCAATGGATTCTTGTGGCAATAATTGCGTTGTGAGCTATATAAAGAATTGAACCAAGTAGGCAAGTATAACAAGTGGTAAAATGAATAGAATTACCTATGCTTGATCGGCGGAAATGATGCGTCAACCACTCAAAAAGGCACGTACAAGGTTGTTTACGCAAGGAACAATAGTGCGGATCAACATGTAGGATACTGCAAGAGAAGACTAGGAAATATGACTACCAAGAATGCAATTAAACACTTAAAACTCCTGATATAAGCGTGCGAATGTATTAGGCAATCTAGCAAAGACGCTCGCCTGAAGTTTTGATGCCTACAATAAGTAGATGCGTTAAGAAAAATTCAAGAGCAAGGCTAAAGAGAAATTATTGAACAGCTGAGGATTGGCACTTACAGATTTAATTAGGCAAGAAGAAATAAAGTCAAAGGTCGACTTTTTCCAATGATTGTACTCATTATTATGAGCACCCCGTCAGGCATTGGCTAGCCCTCCAATTAATCAGAGCAGCCTGGTCAAGTTAATAGCAAGGAATAGTAAATTAGATTTATTCAGTTGTTAATCATGCAAAGCCTCTGCGAATATGAACAGTTGAATGTCACAACTTGATAATAGGAAAACTTTCATTCAAGTAAAAAAACAATGCATGCAGAAAGAAATCTGAACTGCGGCTGACAAAGGCAGCTGGAGGAGCCTCCTATTCACGCATCCGAACCGGACATCAGTAACTGGACTGGTCCGCGTTCAGATAACTGATAAGTTCTTCAAGGTGATTCACGGTTAAGGTGACAATGGTTGACGAAGTCCACACTCCCCACCGTTGTCTGCCAAAACTGCTTGAAACAAGTGTACAGCAGGCAACGACTGTCTACAACCCAGGCCCAGTCGGTCTCAATACTGAGAGAGTGACTTGATTAGCCTGACTATGATTACTAAGTTACTAACCTTAGAACAGTCCTTTCCCAGCTAAGGTATTGTGTAAGTGCGATTAGAGTTCTGAATGAATGTGATATCCGGGACCTACTGTGAGAAACCTATGAGGAATATTTCTCGTAGGGTACATACAATGATATTTATTTTCATGCACCTACTTTGCGCAAAACGATCAACCATAGCTACAGGTTGTAGTTCCTTGTCCTTTTTACGTGTGTCTCTTCACTTTTGCAAAATTTTTCTTTCAGTGTGTAACTTTTAAGTAGTTATCTTGATGAAAAACATAACTTTTCAATATCAATATTATTTATCGTCGATTATGCAATTTGCACGAAATAAGTTTAACACTTGAACTCTCGGCATCATTTATATTCCATTGCAAATGACTCAGGGATCAAAATGCCTTCATTATTTCCCTTAGATTCACTAGCCCCAAAGATGGAAAGTGGTTTGACGAAACGACGCAGAAGTTAGCCATGGAACACCTCGGCCTTGAAGTGCAGAAGTACGTCACCAAGCACGAGTACTTCGTCGACTTCCTCAGGTGACGATGGGTCTCATTTTGTGCTTTATTTTCTACTTGCAGCTGTCGCTTAATTTTGTAAACTGTTGTCAGAATGACATATCTTAATAACCATCGTTCCACGGACTTTGATTATTCTTTTATGAAGTATAATACCTTCAATACCCACGGCAGCGAAGTAATTTTTACTTTCTTGGCGGCATAGATTTGTTTTCAAATTCATTTTTCATGCTGCTCATAACCTTCGGAGATAGTATACTCCTAGATTATGATACATCTCTGTACTTAAACATTCAGGAATGACTTGTAGCAGTTGCTCTAAAATAAATTGAATTTATCATGATTAGATTTAATTGACTGTAGTATGTGGTCGCCTTTAGGTGTGTGCGCTTTTTTATGTATGTTTATGTATGATATGTATAACTGAAACTTGAAAACTCACGAATAAGGACTATCATCATAGAGTCCATAGCTGTGTTTCAGGTGTTTAAAATTAGGGTTTTTGTAACCTGAGGATAGGGTTCGTTACACAGCTCGGCCATGATGGGAGTACTTCTAGAAGATAATTTATCTTAATATCATAGCATCAGGATCAGGGAGCTTAACAGGACTTTCAGTGTAAATTCAGCAAGGTGTGAAGTAGGTGCGAGATTTCTTCATTTATTATAGAATGGCTTCAAGATAGATGGTAACAATTTAGATGAGGTGTCAGAGACTAAGTTAACAATTTAGACGGTGCGGAGCCCGCAAGATGTCCTGCCTTTTAGAACCGTTCTGTTCTGTCGTTCTGCGCGATTTGATCTTACTCGGATGATATTTCTCGAGGGTGAGAGATACATCCGGCTATTGCATGCCAACAGTACACAAACATTAAATATTTACTTCAGAAGCACAAGTCGGGAATCACTGGATTGTCGAATCAGGACTGCAGATTCAGCTTTTAAAACTAGACACCAACTCAGGGATCTTAGCTCAAACATCGTCTATCTGATCGTTCTGTAAATTCTTCAACTCAAGAGAGACGCTTGGCTTAGCAATATGAACATATAATTACTTTGAATAATGTAGTGGCAGAAACGCGTACTTGAACTTCTCTGAAGGATGTTATCATTCCTGTAAAAATAGTATGACTTTCGTCGCGAATAAATAAACAACACTGACGAAGTTCAACCGCAAACGAATCACCATCACTGATGTATGATACTTCCATATCTGAGTGACCTCCAATACTACAGACCTCCATCACTGACACTTCCAGCTCTGGGTGACCTCCATCACTGCTGGAGATCAATATTGACAGACATATGTCTTTTCTCTGTTTAGAGACGCGCCGGAGCCAACAGGGGACGAGGGTGAGGACGCCGACATGGAGATGCCCCACGTTTACGAACCCATCCCTTCCTTTGACGTACTATCGGACAGACTCAAAATGTTCTTATCGCAGTTCAACGAAATGGTTCGCGGCTCAGGAATGGATCTCGTCTTCTTCAAAGACGCCATGGCACACCTTGTCCGGGTCAGTAACGAATTTTCAGGGTCAATAGCATTTCGTATTAGTAATTCGTATATTGGATGGGTTATTTACGTCTCTTCTGAGCAAGTTCAATTGTCACATAATCTGTAATTATTGGCTATGACCAGTGGCATCTCGTCACAGTCAGTGCAACTTTCCACTGGCATTTCAGGAGCAGCGCCATTAGATTACCGACTGATGCTTTCTAATTTTGATCTATATATGAAGAATTTAGCACGTACTCCTCTCAGCAAGTATGCGCATACCTCTGATATGAGAGCCGCTCCTTCCATTGGAAGCCAGGATCACTTATGTACGAATTTTCGTGCGAACAAGTCATAAATTAGTTATTAAATCATGTATTGCAATTTAACAAGTGGTAAACATAGCAGCGTAAAACCACAGAGGCTATAAAGAAAATCTTTTTTTAAAAGTTGAACATCGTGGGGATCAGCCCGCCTAATTTCTGAGTCATATGTACATACACACATCTACATAAATACCTAAACGGTATCGAAGAAAAGAGACGTAATTGATATCTGTGATTATGAAATGCAATTGCTTGACACTTTTAATTCTACAGTACATAGCTTAACGTGCTTAGTTGCGTCCTAAACAGATTCATTTAGTTTTGCCGATAACAGAACTCATGCGATGAACTGTTACGTACGTCCAACTTGTCGATGGCTTCAGCATGGCTAAATATCACCCTTATTTAAGCGTTTAGTGTTCTTAAGACTATGTTGGTACGCCACTCTTTAATCATGCGCCTTGAATACTTCGCCACTTCTTGCGGCGTAGTGAAGATGTGCGAGGTACGGCCCTGAGAGCGGGACGTGTCACTGCCTCCGTCGTGTGGCATGACGGCCCAATGGAAACAACGATGCCGGAAAACGAACTCCCGAGTTTTTTCCAATCAATCTTGTTCACGAAAGCAGGAAAATTAACAACAGCATCGATATATGACCCTTCTGTATAGCAACTGTGATTATTCACGCGCACGACAGGAACAAAATTCCAGAATAACTTCGCTAAAAACACTACTACGCTGATTGTATGCCAGCTAGGAGGGTGTTATGCATTTTGCGGTGTCATGAAATAGAGAAATCAGCATCCACTCCAAGCTCTCATCGCTGTACTCTAAATGCAGAGGCACAACTACCCTCAGAGCTGCATCAATATTGCAAATATGTGCATATTACCATTGTCTCCATTATCAATTAGGTCCATTTCTATATGTGTACTAAAGCAAGCATCAGTTCTATAAAGCTTTAGTAGAATTCAAGTGAGTATATTTTCTTTGGTTACCTCTTCATACGTGTAAGGGTGTATGATACATCACCGTCCAGATCTCGCGGGTGATAGGCAACCCCGGCGGCAACGCCCTGCTGGTGGGCGTGGGCGGCTCAGGAAAGCAGTCCCTCACACGCCTCGCCTCCTTCATCGCCGGCTACAAGACTTTCCAGATCACACTCACCAGGTATGAAGTTCACCTCAATTGTGATAAACATTCATTCATTCTACTTCGGAATAGAGACAATAGTTTTTCTAACAGCATAGAATTTGATTACATTAGAAAGCAATGCAATCGCTCATTTTCAATATGTACTTCAAGTAAAGCTAAACTGTTGCTTCATTCTTGTTACTCGTGTGTCTTCATTTTTCCTTCGTCTAGGTTTTCCTCTCCTGTTACTACAAATGGAAAGTCCTCCTTTTTGTCAGTGATCAGTATCATCTGTACCAACGTATACATTATACATTGCCATCTTTGATATTACTGGTTTTCCTTATGACACCACTGAGAAGAGTACGCACTCACTTTAGTATCCCTTCCACCACTCTCTAGCACTCTGAATCACAGTGCGCTCAACAAACATTTAGCAGTCAGAAGAAAAAAATTGCCTCCATCTCAGGTTAATATGAAATTTTGTACTATTACCAAGGAATTCGTATGCTGATGCAGGAAGTGTACAAGTTAAACTTACCCTGGAGCTGCATCAGCGTTCTGGGATGGAAAAAGATGCCGTACCGCGATGGGAGCTATACAAAGTCACCATCGTGCACGTTTGCAGGTAGTTTAGTTATACAAGTCATCTTTGACTCGAAACTGGAACATTGAGGGCAACGCGACACAGAAATATTAGGAAGAATCACTAATCTGTTTTGACCACATCTAGAACAACATCACCCGATGGAAGAAAAGTAATTTCGACCCAACCACCTATTTGATACGTGAGTCGAGAATCACGATACAATCGAGTCGTAAAATAAAGGAAACGTTCGTAAATATAGCAGATAGAAAGACCATTAGGTTAACAATGTCAGTTGCTTCTCTTCGTCCGCAGTGAAGTACACTATTTCTAATTTTCAACCGAAGTCCATTTACAGCAAAATATAAATATTTTGGAGGACGCTTAAATGGTTTGGTGCACGAGTATTTTGAAACGCGTGTTTTGGAGCACTTGTGATTTCTTTGAACTTCGCTCGAGGAAATTTTCTCAGTAAGGGGAAAAAATGATTATTCTCCATTTTTTACAGTGCACGTGCACTACAAAAGTACTTACAACCTAAATTTATAGAAAGTCAGAATCACTAGATCTGAAATGTGTGACTTGCCTTGCAGAACTAAGAAAATGTCGTATTTAATACCAAGAGATTAATTATATATTTTCAAGGAAGAAATGTCGAATATAACAGTAGAAATTGGTGCAAGTCTTGCTATCATACTCTTCACTTCAGAAACATTAGAGTTTTGCCGACTAACTTGGCAACGACTCAATAACGACTTTTTTGCTCTCAGTCTCGACGTGCTCTGAAGATATCCCTCCCGATTTAGTTCAACAGTGCTCAAAAAGCAGAAACACTTTCAATAATGTAACAAAAGTATGTTTCAGCTAGTCCATCGACTTATAAAGAGTTTTTAGTCTATATTTATCGGTTGATTTACACTGACGAATATTTTACTCTCCGCGAAATCTAGAAGTTGGTGTAGTTTTTCGGATATCTCCCATTATTCCGTGTTCAATTAACTCTAGAGTAACAGCCCCATGAATGACAGATACCCTTGCTTAGCTTCTGTGCGATGGAAGTGCGACAGGCGGGTATTTTATTTGGCTCCAGTGTAATGAAAGCGGGACACGCAGGCTCGTTTTTAACTTCTATTTAATGGAATCGTGATATGAAGACACTTGTTTGGCTCCTGTGTAACGGATACGTGACTAGACGATACCTTCTTTGGTTCCTCGGGGATAAACGCGTGACACATACTTTTTTGACTCCTGCGTAATGGAAAAGTATCCTATATTTGCGCTCTTCGCTCCCTGCATGAATCAGCGTAGTGTGTGATGTAGACACAGCTCACGCAAGGGTATCCCATCTTTCTCCTGTAGTAGCACATGTTCTTTATGATAACAACTCAGGAGTAATTTCAAATCCCTGGGCTGATGAGTGGTTTTGATTTTACTAAGTTTTAGACTAGAATCGTAAGAAAAGAGATTCATATCAGTCGCACTATTCGTGTGAAATTGTCTCTTGCGTTGGTGATTCAAACCTGAATAGTCAATTTACAGCATGTAAATTCATAATCAATAAACTTTTTCAAACAAAAGAGTGTGCTAAATTATACCACTGGGAATTAGTTCGGCGTTTTACCCTTTGTAAGTCCTACGTCACAACTGAAGCTGTAGCTGGAATCGTGGTTGATATGCAGTTATGATTATATCGTGGTACAGGTCGTACAACAGTACTAACCTACTGGAGGACCTCAAGGTGCTCTACAGGACATGTGGCATCCAGGGCAAGGGCACCACCTTCATCTTCACCGACCAAGACGTCAAGGAAGAAAATTTCCTGGAGTACCTCAATAACGTCCTCTCATCTGGTGATTTGAATGCTGTTTATATATCAAGTTTAGCGTTGATGAACAGAGAAAATGAATTTAGTTGTTTCCATGTTATGATAAATGAATACCAGGTTTTCATCATGGATGTCTGAACGTGCTCTCGTAGTGTGTTGGTATTCATCTCTTAGTCAGAGGTTTCATTTAGTTTCACTCCACCTCGTATAAGTGCAGTTTGAAGTGAATGGAACATGAAAGGAGTGCTTTCTTGAGGATATTACCTTATTAAAAATCGGGGACGTATTGCCGGTCGATTAAGGAAGTCAAGGTCGATTAGGGACTAATTAAAGGAGAATCGGTCGTCTAGGCCTCAAAACACTTCCGACTCGCTTATATTTGCGCACGACTTAACAAGGACGTAACATTCGAAACTGGCCGTCTGTGAATTAAGCTGAGAAGCTATCGGTTGTTGATTGCCGTAAAATTTGAGAATGGCCTGCCGTAATTTAAGGCCTTATAATCATCGGCGAATCTTGGCCGTGCAGTGGTCGGACACCTTCCATTGAACTTGACTTCATAATTGCTTTGTGCGAAACTGATCGAGTTTTGAAACAATATCCCCTTCTCCACTGTCATGAAGCTCAGTTCGTCCTTGGTTCTACGGAAGGACCTTGTCTTATGTGGGTAAAGAACCATAATACAAATGTCAATGATAATGACTTGAAAGGATGAAAAATGTGATTATTATAGTTCAATTTTATAAATGCAGAGAAAACATCTCTACAATATTAAAGGATAAATGAAGAATAATAAAAAATATTAACCCTAGTCGTACGAATAGTACGATTACGTTGCGATTAAGAAGGAGGCGCGTGAGAATGTAATTCATACCAAGAAAACAGAAGCCATAATAAATAATACGCGATTAATATTGCCTCGGTAATATAACAGCGCATGTGACTAACATGACACTTTCCAGTGGCAGCAACACACAACACAAGAGGCAAGAAACGAGTGACGTGCTGCGCCTCAATCGCTGCGACAAACGATCCAACCAGCG